>JANBPK010000839.1:0-48339 GCA_027579435.1 Candolleomyces eurysporus | reverse complement strand
CCTCGCCAGGTCAGGCGTGCAGTTGGGGTTCCGAATCGATTCTCTACCCTTCGGATACGTTCGCAGGGCCTTCCTATTTCAAAGCACCACTGCTGAACTGTCATACTTGGGTCACTGAGCCGGATCCTTGAGAGCTGCTAAGTCTGAAGCCAGGAACCGCTCCAACTCTTGGTTTTGCAATGTTCAGAAGACATGCTAAGTTCTATAAGTCGTCATCGTTACTTAGTCCTTTAATTCAGAAGCACTTCCAAAGAAAAGTTCTATTAATTCGCGATTTTTCCAAGGGTATACGGGCATGCGCCGCATCAGCGTGCAGGATTGGCGCAGCGGTGCCTTGGCGTATCCAATACCCTTTTTTTATCTCTTTATCTCTCTCTCTAGCTGGGGCCTGGACTCTTTTATTTATAAATCTCGTGTACACCTGTTTACTACACTCCGGTGATCGCGCGGCTCCAGATAGTATATATACAGCAGACTCTTGTAGCATAGTTTTCCCTCAGAGAATTACTGCTGTTTTATTTTGTGTTACTTTGCATTTGCAATTGACTTGGATTTGTGACACAGGGTTTTTGATCACATATTATGAGTCCAAATACATTGAAAATACATAGAAAATACACCATATATTCTTAGTGTATTTTGACAAAAAATTCAGAACAAATACAAAAGATGTGTATTTTCTGGAAAAAATATGAAACTATTACAAGTCAAAAGTCAAGTTCCATTGGTACGTCTGGTGAGTAGAAACCAGTCCGATGGAACTTAGTTTTGACCCATAATAGTTTCATATTTTCTCAGTATTCTTTCCAGAAAATATATACCTTCTGTATTTGTTTTATATTTTTTTGTAAAAATACACTAAAAATATATGGTGTATTTTCTATGTATTTTCAATGTATGTAGATTCAAAATATGAAGCAAAAAACCCTGTGTGACTTTATCTCGCATGGCGTGATATTTTGCTAAGGAAAAGACAAAGATACCTGAGTTGTAAAGTGTTATACACTTTAAACCCTTGGTTTTAGCAGAGAAGAATCTAATAAATTCTTAATACTCACTACTACCCCCACGACTCGCACTTGATTTTGTGCGGCTCAACTACGGTACAAAGCATCAACTTAAGGATCTCGCGTGGCTCGACTTATTTAGTTGGGTTGTGTGGTGTGTTGGTGTTTTAGTGGTCTCGCTGTCTCGATCTCTTCACCGTGTAAAAATAGACAGAGAGACACATGTGATAGATAAGCAACTAGCCAATACAGTGTTCTGATGGTCCTTGGGACAAATTTTGATATTTGTAACATGACACAATCCATCATTACTCCGGACCAATTTAAAGGCTATATTATGATAGAATAGTGTCCTAGCAACATATTACACAAAAAATTACCATGAATTAAAGAGAAATGAAAAGGTGAAGGCACAGACAAAAAGGCGGGTCAAAATGTCACATTTGGTGGCCCTTGGGACACGTGTGACAGCGCGTGACAGAGCCTCAGGAAGGCCAGATCGCTTCATCCAGCTGATCAAAATCAATCAATCGTCGTCCTCGTCCTCATCTTCTTTGTCGATGATGACTTGGAAATTGGCTGGTAAGGTTGGTTTTTGGGCTCTTGTTAGAGCCTTAGGCCAATTCTTCCTTGGAATGCCATCCCCTTGCAGAATCTCACACCCCTGTTTCCACTCCCTCACTCTGTCTTCATGATCAGCCTTCATCTTTGCCCACTCAACATCCAGCTTTGCCTGCGCCTCCTTCTTTGCAGCTCTCAGATCTGCCCTAACCCTTTTTGCGTCCTGTTTACTCTTCTTTATCCTCTCCTGCCCCTGAAGTCCTTCCAACACTGTATCCGAGCTGAATACTGCTCCTTTGCTGGAATCAATGTGGAATGTGCGGCTGGCTTCTTGGGGCTTCTCTTTTCCATGCAAGGCACTGTTGAGCTTTGAGAGGTGGAGGTTTTGAATGACCATTGAAGCGTGGGCACCTTCAATGATTCCTTCTTGTGCTTGGTGGAGAGTTGAAGCTTGCTGCAGGTGCGCTCGTAGTTCCTTGTTCTCCTGAAGTAGCTGCTGATATGTCTTGCAAGAAGGTGATTCTTTTGCAAGTGACCAGTCTGGCTGTGGCAGGGTTGGGATTGCCTCTAGTACTGGAGGTATAACTCGAGTTTCCGAGGTGATTTTCGCTTTTGAAATGAGGATGGAACCGGATGATGTTGACGAAAGAGCAGCATACATTGTCCGCACGCGCTTGGTGGGCGTGTACATTGAAGGATTGGCATCCAATGATAACGCAGGCCTTTGGAGTGTTGGGGTTGAGGGTGGTGTTGTGGAACCAGAGTCCAGTGAGTCTGTTGTTGCTATGAGATGGCAGATGTGAGTTGATGGTGATGTTGCCAATACAGTTGGGGGGTTTATCCTCATTGAAGCCATGACCGCGCGGACAGGGCTAGGTTGCAGCAGCGAGAATGAGCCCTTGATGGATGTAGTGAGGCTGGGCTTCATCTGCTCTTGCAAAATGACCGAGGGGTTAAAGGGATGAACACCTGTCTCCCAAAAAGCTGCCTTGACAGTTTCAGTAGTAAATGAAGCGATATAGGCTTTGCTGAATAACTGGGTAAAGTCGTGTTTTGTAGCTGGTCGATTGTACTTTGCTTCGTGGTTGACAATGGCTTGTTTTCAGTTTTCCTTCATTCTTGAGAAGCAGACAACATCCAGGCCCTGTAAGGCATGTGTACAGTGAGCAGGGTAGCCTAGCAAGATGATGTTGTGCTTTTGTGCAGTTTCAATGAAGGGGATGGTGTAGTGGGAGCTGTGACCGTCAAGGAGAAGAACTCATGTTCGTCCTTTCACTTTTCCGCAGGTGGCAGGCTCAAAAACCTCCTTCAGCCAATTTGCTCCGATTTGGCCATCTGTCCAGCCCCGATCAGAGCAAGCAAAACTGGGTATAAAGTGTTGAATGTATAGCTGGAGATAGTGATACTTACTGCGCTCCAACTTGATTATTTTGCACCCAGGTGTCCTTCAGATTCTTCCCCTTGAAGATCAGCAGTGGCAAGATGGTTCCGCCATCTGCACAGATTGTTACAACAGCTGTTACGTTCTCGCGATTGGCTCCTCCCTGCTTATGCTGTGTTTTGGTTCCTCGTGCCCCAACAACCCTCTCTTTGCCTGAATATGCCAAAGGAAACCCACTCTCGTCCATTCCATAAATATTCTCCGGTGCAATCCCAGCCTTCACAATAAATTCTTCTACTAACTTGAACCATGACTGGACAGCCTTGGGGTTTAATGATTGTGCGTGTTGAGTGTTGAGGGGTTTGCTCCAATGAGTCTGGAGAACTTCGTGCCATTGATCAATGAAACTGTAGATCCAGTATGAACCCACAGGCTCGCAGCTTGCCCCCAAACGAGCTTGACAGAGGACATTCGCATATTGCATGATTTCACCATGGCGGAGCGGAAAGCCACGATCGGCAGACTCCAAGATGAAGTGGACAAGTTTTTGCTCCTCAGCATTGGTAAGTTTCTTCTTGGTAGCGTTGAATTCAACCATTGACATCCCCNTTTTTGTTGACGCTGCGCTCCAATGTCGACTTTTGTATGTCGAATTCATCCCCAACATCACAAAGTGTGTGCTTCCTCCCCGATGCTTTGGTGTCCAGATAGACTCTGGTGGCTTGTCGTAATCGCGCCTCTTTTGCTTTGCTTGCTTTGTGCTTCTTGGCGCGCTCTGACAGCACTTTGTTGGGCATTTGGTAAAGGGCGGGAATGCTGGCAGTGGACCAAATCGTCAGTGGGACACGCATCATTTCGACACCATGTCACGCTTCCATGCGCATCATTTTGCGAGCTGAATTCTCCACCGATTCATGTCTATTTTGGCTTGTCAGAAAGTTAAAAACTAGGGCTATTGCATGGCACTCCAAGAATTTTCAATAAATTGCTATTTAAGGCGAGATAAGCAGAAAGAAACGCAACAAGCATCAAAACACCCATATGTTGGCATTGATCTTGGTATTACTCGTTCCCAGAACGGTGAATCTCTCTCGAATTCTGATATTCTGTAGAGTGTGTTTACATATAGATTTCTGCCAATTTTCGTCCCGAGTAAGCGTGTGGCTTCCGAGATATTGAGGTTTGTCCCAAGGAGTACCCGTGTCCCAAGGACCATCAGAACACTGTAGTAAGAGTCCAAGCATAAGATAGAGAGAAAATAGAACCGGGTATTGGTAGAGGCCATGCCAAGATTGTAGCCACGCGAGTCAGGCACACCTCTGAACACCAAATTTGGATCACCATTTCCTTTCTGGTGAAGCCGTGTGAGATGCCAACTGATGATCGAGAGTGGACAGGCATCCTTGCTCTGTGTCCCCTGCTCTTGTTGCTAATCTCAAGCCGCTTGGATAGGTACAGTTGCCTTGTCTGAAGTTACCTGCACATTTTCACCCAATGCCAACAGCCGGTCTGGTCATTCCCTTGACTCAGGACTTGCGCCACTTTGGTTCCTTGTGCTGCATCGGAGTTTATCACAGCCAACCAGCTGCACCACTAGCCATGGACTTTGTCGTTTTGAAAGACACCTCAAGCTGCTCTAGCACTCATACTCAATTAATGTGAAGCTGCCTGATTCCTAGATGCCCTGGTTGTGCTGACTGAGTGCCCTGGCAGTTGCATGTAAAAGGTATAAGACTTTCTGAAGCTGCTTGAGTTGAGCCACCTGACTTTTAGCATGGTGTCAACTAAGGTAGCTTCTCTGGTCAGGTTATAATGCAACTGGGGCGGCTTCAAACTGACAGCCTTGAGTAGCTTCAGCTCTCATGTCCCTAGAGCAGATAGTACTAGCTCTCTTTTCCTTCTCAAGCCACATGAACCTTAGCGATAGCATAGTCTTTTCTTGTACTTAGAGAGTCAGACCGTGTCAACTTTGTAGTTTATTATCATGAAAAGTGAACTATTATTCACTAAAACAGATGTGGTCGTATCACCGGAATGCATTGGATGAACATTGACAGTTGTCAAAACTCAAAAGTGAGCTGATATGATGCTGTGCTATCAACAAACCTAGTAAGCTTGTGGCTGACATTGTACTCAAACTTTATCACACCAGTTCCATTTGGCACAGTTGTAATTGTCTAGAATAATTTGAATAGGCTCCTGGAAAAATGTAGAGGAAATAGGAGAACATATTAGGATTGCCACTGATAAGCAGCATTTTGCTGATCATCATGGTTGATGTTGGCTTGGGCTGCTGGCCTGCACTTTACAAAATCTGAGGCCAAGCCTTAGGGTATAAGATAAATGGCCTGGCTTGGCTTGGGCTTACGATGGCCAGCTTGGGCCAGCCCAGGGCTTTAGGCCCAAGCACATTATTCACTACTTGCTGCTAGCTAAATTTGGGGAGTCATTGACTCTCTCACTTTTTTGGGAGTTTGAAACCTCTACTATTTACCCAAAACTTGAATGATCAAAGTCAAAGCTGGTGAATACAAATCCTGCCAAGAATGCCCTGGAGAGCCAGGTAGTCCATCAAACTTGGCCATAAGTGGCACTGCTTGTGCATGGACATAATGCTTGCCATCTCTCATCATTGGCAGACTATTGCATTTTCAGGAGGGTGCAGTGTTAATTAAGCATAGGTCAATACATGAATAGATAACTTGAATGGTCAGAATACAGACAACTTGGATGGCAGCGGTAATGAGGTAGGTTTTAAAGGCAGGTCCCACATTGCATGCTGTCTGAAGCTCTGACTTGGTACTTGTGCTAATTGCCCTCNTTTTTTTATAGGTTGGCATGTGGGTCGGATCAGGGCAATCCTCTCAATACCTGAGAAAGCAATACTTCAATTATTCCAGCCAGAATTTGAAGTACCAATCCATCTTGTATATGTTGATTGGTTTACTGCCTTTTCAGCAAGGCCAGACCCCCATCATGGACTGTATAAGGTGTCATCTTCATATTTATCAGATGGCACCAATCTTTCAAGTGTTATACCACTTGGAAACATCTTCAGAAGTGTTCATCTCTTCCGATCTTTTGGTAAAGAGGCCCCTGTAGCATGGTCAAGTGATAATGTCCTTGATCAATGCCAAAACCTTTTTGTTAATCCATATACAGATGAGCACTTATTCCGATCAATGCTTAATGTGAAGCCATAGTCACTGTAGCTCACAGTGTTATATGTTGCCCTTAGAATGAACAATAGGATTCACATCATGATCCTCAACTTGTGAGTAAGTTAGATTCAGATCTTGCCAAAGTCAGTGATATTTAAGTGAGATCGTGCAATGTGACTGCAAATCTTTGAGAAATCCTGCACTCCCCAATGCTGATGGACCTAAGTTTATGACAATCTATCTAACTCCACATACTCCTAACAAAATCTAACATTCTTTATGAAGATCTATGGAATTCTTTGGATCTATGATTTTGGGTTTTTCCTGATGAACACAATATGATAACTAGAAAACACATCCAGAACAAAGGGATACAGACACAGGAAAAATAAAATGAGAAGTAGAAAAGAGAAGATAGAAATGGGAGATGCAGGCAATGAATCCAGTCCATAGGTAACAAAATGCACAAGGACTTGACAACCCATATTTGAATGCAGGGAGAAGTGGATCTTGAAATTGGGGTGGAGGCCTGATATGATAGATAAGTGAGGGTATTACAGGGAGAAAAACTGACATTATCTAATTAGGAAAAATGACTACACACAGGAGGGTCATGCAAATTGTGTGTTGGGCATGCCAAGTGTCTTTATCATTCTAGGAATTCTTCAACTGTAGGCAAAAGCATGAGTGAAAGGGAATAGGAAACAAAGCAGGAGTTACACACATCTTGACTTGCCAGAGTACAGATCTGAAGTAGGCGAGGTGGGCCAAGATTGTTGCCTTGAAGATTCCCCGAAATTATTCTAAGAAGTGAATGCACTGAATGATGAGAATTCAAATTCATAAGGAAGCAGACTTACTGTCTATACAACAGATGAGCTGATTGGCAGAAAATTCAGGTTAAGCAGACTTACAGCCTATACAACAGATGAACTGAATGGCAAAAAATTCAGGTTCATGAGGAAGGAGACTTACTCGCTATACAATGAATGAACTAAATGGCAAGAGATTCAGANTTCATGAGGAAGCAGACTTACTTTCTATACAACAGATGAGCTGAATGGCAAGAAATTCAGGTTTATGGGGAAGCNAGACTCACTCGCTANTACAACATATGAGCTGAATGGCAARAAAGTCAGRTTCATGAGGAAGCAGACTTACTYKCTATACAAYAGATGAGCTGAAYRRCAAGAAATTCAGGYTTTTGAGGGAGCAGACTTACAAACTATACAACAGATGAGTGTGATGACAAGAAACTCAGATGCATGAGGAAACAAACTTACAAACTATACAACAAATAAAATGAATGGCAAGAAATTCAGGTTCATAAGGAAGCAGACTTACTTGCTATAGAAAGGATGAGCTGAATGGCAATAAATACAGATTCATGAGGAAGCAGACTTACCTCCTATACAACAGATGAGCTGAATGGGAAGCAATTAAGGTTCATGAGGTAGCAGACTTGCCTGCTATACAATAGATGAGCTGAATGGCAAAAAATTCAGGTTCATGACAAAGCAAACTTACAAGCTATACCACAGACAAACTGAATGACAAGAAATTCAGGTTCATGACAAAGCAGACTTACTTCCTATACCACAGATGAGCTGAATAGCAATAAATACAGGATTATGAGGAAGCAGACTTACTTCCTATACAATGTATCAGCTGAATGGCAAGAAATTCAGGCTCATGAGGAAGCAGACTTACAAGCTATACAACAGATGAGGTGAATGGCAAGAAATTAAGGTTCATGGGGAAGCAGACTTACTGSCTATACAACAGATGGGCTGAATGKCAAGAAATTCAGGTTCATGAGGAAGCAGRCTTACTTBCTATACAACAAATGAGCTGGATGGCAAGAAATTCAGGCTCATGAGGAAGCAGACTTACAAGCTATAYAATAGATGWGCTGAATGGCAGGAAATCCWGGTTTATGAGGAGGCAGACTTACTCCCTATACAATAGATGAGCTCAATGGCAAGAAATTAAGGTTCATGAGGAAGCAGACTTACGTCCTATACAACAGATGAGCTGAATCGCAAGAGATTCAGGTTCATGAGGAAGAAGACTTACTTCCTATACAACAGATCAGCTGAATSGCAAGAGATTTAAGTTTATGAGKAAGCAGACTTACTCCCTATACAWCAGATGAGCTGAATGGCAAGAAATNCASGTTCATGAGAAAGCAGAACTTACCAATCTATACAAACAGATGAGCTGAATGGCAAGGAATTCAGGTTCATGAGGGAGCAGACTTACCAGCTATACAACAGATGAGTTGAATGGCAAAGAAGTTCAGGTCCATGAGAAAGCAAGGCTCCACTTTCTATACAACAGATGAGCTAAATGGCAAGAAATTCAGGTTCATGAGGAAGCAGACTTACAACCTATACAACAGATGAGCTGAATGGCAAGAAATTCAGGTTCATGAGGAAGCAGACTTACTCGCTGTACAACAGATGAGCTCAACGGCAAGACATTAAGGCTCATAAGGAAGCAGACTCACTTGCTATACAACAGATGAGTTCAGCAGCGAGAAATGATTAAATTCAATCAAATTGACTCACCGTCTGTTATGTCAAGACATTTGCAATCAACGTTGTTCATATTGTATTATCCACAGAACCACACAAATCGATCCGGATGAACACAAGATGATTCAGCGAGATCCCGTATTTCGAAGCGTTGATGGATCAAGTGGTAAACCATCCACCGGTGGCTCATCAGTTTCAATGGCATCCTGGAAACCTCAACATTTGGCCCACCTCGATCTCGCTGGTTCTCAGATGACGAAAATGTATCATTTCTTGGCCCTCCTTGCTCAGCCCGCTACTTTCGTACACCGGCTTGGAAGGGAGCGTAAACCGGGTCTGACATCATTGGCTGAAACTCTATACTCAGCACTTTCTCTCCTCTAATGAAGGTGAAGTTTGTCAAGAAGCTACGCACCAAACATGCCACCCTTGGTCCACATACGTCCCTAGTACCATCTTTCCACATTTCGGGCAAGCTTTCGCAAGATCTTCGACCCATTCCCGTTTCACCAGCATGCTCATAATCAGTACCTCACCTGCAGTAACCACAGACTCCCAATCCTGAGCCTCGACTAATGTTCCATTGTTTGATCGCGCAATGCAGTACCGCTTCTCTATGACCCGCTCCTCACCTACCTTTCCTCTGAAATGACCGACCAAGATGCGGTGTAATTCCTGATTGTGGCCAGTCCGGGTAAGAAAAACAGGAGGGGAATCAGAACATCACCGCTCACCTCGTAGCTGGCCACAATGGACAAAGGGAGCGTGAAGGTTTCATCCAGTGCATCGGTGATTACCAACGCGTTCGCATCGCTGTAGCCCGGGGTTTGCAGAAGCCTCCGATGAAATGTTTGATTCGCTTCCATGGTTATCAGCAACAGTCCATAAGACAGCCGAGGCCTACCTTGCGCAACGACATATTGATGGACAATAAAGTCTCTTCCAACGTTATTGAATGTTGCTCTGTCGCCAATGGAGAAGTTACTGCTATGTGATAGCATTTGAAGGTTGCGCGGTGTCGACTCTAACAGTGCCAGTGGTAGTTGTAGCTTCATCAGCTAGGCTGTCGTCATAGACGAATGATCTGACACAACTCACACTCTTTGCCGCTAGGCAGAGTGCCAATGTTCAAGCCTTGATGTAGAGAGCCTGGTCGCATCGAAGAGAGAACAGCCACGCCCTCACCATTGTCCTCTCCCTGAGGTGGTCCAAGGGTCGGGGTTGCAGGGCCTAACAGTGGTCGAACCTGTATTCACCAGACTGTCATTGTAGATGAATGAGCAAATACTCACGCTCTTCGCCATTAGGCGGATTGTCAGCGTCCTTGCCTCGATGCGGGAAGACTCGGTGCGTCAACAACCGAAATGCTGCGCGCAATCTCTTGCCCTGGTGTGGAGGTGGACTGCCAGTGAGATTCATGTCAAGACGGTGTTTGGTCAGGGAGGAGAGAGGCGTAGAGAGAGGTGGGGCGGGCAAGCAAGAGCAGCGAATTGTGACCAAGGATGCCTGTAGGTGATCGATAGATCAAGGGCTTAGACCCTGATCACACGATTCTCGCCACGAGAGACAAATCGAATGTTATGGATGGTTCATGAGGCTGAGAGGGACTGAATAGTCTATTCATTCGATCATATACTAATACATCGTAAAAGCTCCGACATTTCCAATCGAGAGCAAGGTGAAACGCCGGAGAGGTATGAAAACCTTGAGGCATGATGGCATTCCGCAGACACCAAGACTTCCTTGTCCTTGACGCACCCCAGGTCCTCATCTGGCGAGGTTTCCACGTATTGTGACGCTCAATATCGACCAAGTGCTGAAGTGCCAGTGCACAGATATAAGACCTCCAAAAAGTAATAGAGCGCCGAGATAGAGGCGATGTTAACCGGGTGACCAATGAAAGGGGGGNTGTCGCATAGAAGAAATTGCTCTGGGACAAAAGAATCGTCAATGAGGGCAAAATGAGGTGAGTCGAACTTGATGATACGAGCCACCAAAGCAAGCACAAACAAGCAATTGAGAGGGAGAATATAGAGGAGAGAGTTTCAAGTCAGGAAGCGCACGTCGGGACATACAGTGATGGATAACGGACCTTTATGCCGCTCAGCCTAAGGTTCTGTCTGCCGATGGAGGAAAGGGCGGCAGCAGCAATATATTCTACTTTAATCTTGCAAAGAATTGGCACTAGGGGTTTCCACCACTCCCCAAGATAGCTAGTCAAAAGTAAAAGATAAGCGCGGTAGCCTTTGTAGACAGAGTCAAGGGGAGGGAGGAGAAGACCAGGCAGAGGTTAGCCGTTGATCATCGTCGCATGGGGGAAGAGCAATGGAAGATGACACCCTTAGCCTCTGCTGCGGTGTGCTTGTGTGGTCCCTTGGTCATAGCAATCGAACTGCTGTTTGCAGCACCCGATCGCACAGACTGTACTTTTGCCTGCAATCTACAAGGCCATACACGCCTACCATCCATGGCGAGAACAGCACAGAGTACAATTGAAAGACGTACAAGGATGGTAAAACCCCAGCTACAGCATATCCAGTCAGATGCGGCTTCCAATGTACTCCATTCTGATCCCAGGACTGGATTTTGTCGATGGATTGGTGTTGGATACGATACCCGCAGCGACGCCTGGTACAACACCCGGTCTATCGTTTGTCAGATCGAGTGATTCGTAAGAGGGTCAGCGAGCTGAAGAGAAAGAAATTGCGCAGAACGAGCACGAGGAGACGGGAATTGTTTGCACAGGTTACAAACCAAACCCACAGGCAGGTGCGCCTTCTCTTTCAATCATCACTCCAGCCTCGTGTGCCGCGGAGGTAGCGGTTTCTCCAACCTCCCGCTAGTTTGTTTCCGCTCTGTGCGCAAGGTCAAGCATTTTTCCAGAGCATCACCCTCACACATTAGCTGCCCGCAGAGCATGGGATACTGAATGAACTGGTTTCTCTGTTCAGGTACGTCCATTGGCAAAGAGGTGTCCACTATTAATTTCACGCCATATTTCTAGACCTGATTCATCATATCCCGACAAAATCCAAGCTGCAACACTACCGTCTCCACGGAACTATCATTCTCGGGAGGAACTCAATGAAGAGACTTCTCCCCTCATTGATGTGCAGGTAGCAAACTAGGGCTCTCTAACCAAAAAAACTATAGAACTCAAACACACACACAACCACAATAACACAACACACTAAATACCTTCGTGAAGATAAAGGCGGGCAAGGGGTATAGGTAAAAGCTCTAAGTCGAGTCGACAGAGGNCTTCTAGAACTCTTCTTGTACAATCGCAAGTTCGAGGGGGAGCTAAGGCTCAACCAGCAACGATAGAAATGCTTCACAAAGTGACTTCGCTAACACACGGTAAGGTTCGAGATACGACGGATAACTTCGCGAACAGAGAACACGGTCTCGAGCAACTTTAACGCAAGAACGATTCGATAAACGCAAGCGACACGACTCTGAATAACTTCGCGAACTTAAACACTCTTTTCTCAGTAACAGATGGCTCTCATAGATTCCTGGGAACACGGTCCCGACGCGAAATACAAACGCTAGCTACCCGCTAATGCTATAATAGATAAAACAGAGACGTAGATATAGGAAATTATTGTTTGGCAAACAGGCAAAGAAACAAACAGATGACATAGACAAAGAGAGATAAGAAACACAATCACATGAGGGTATCGAAGGCCGAGAGTTGAGTCTCGAACCATAGAACACAGCCCAGGCACTTCACGAACCTATTCTGGACGCGGCTGTTGTTGAGTCCGCATGGATATTCACCGAGGATTGCTTCCGGAGAGCGCGCCCTTCCGTTCGCGCACCTAATCCGATGAATTGATCCGAATTTTGGGTGCTTGGCTCCACCAAGCCATACTGCTTCACTCCTCTGCTGACTCTTTCTTTCTCTTGGCTATGGCCAGGCTGACTGAGTTTCGGGTAGATGACCACATAAGCTTTAGTCGTACTTTCCGGTTTTCCGAGCAGGTTCACGAACGTCGGACGATCCTTCCAAAGCCGAATCAATTAACGTTGATACCTCCCAAAAGAGTAAGGTCAGCGCTTGTTGACTTAGCGGATCGACAATCAGGTTCTCAAAGCCATCGGCTACTTCGCGAAGACTTCCGCTTAGCAATGTCAGGGCGAATTCCCTTGTAATACGCATGACTCCCACTGATATCGTCCCTCGCCAGGTCAGGCATATCAGGTAGCTTCGATTCTAGTTGTAGCTGTTTCAGATACGTTCACAAGGCCTTCATGAACTTAAAGTACCGTTGTAGAACCGTCTTACTTGTCTTTCTCATCTCTGCTAGGTAGTCTGCTTAGTTGGCGACCAGGGAAAGTTCCAACTCTATAGTTCCCAACTTCACGAAGATCTTCTTTATACATAAGTCAGTTCACGAACATTAAGAACAAGTTCGCGAATTTTATAGGGTATTCGCGCACTCGGCGCATCATCGGTGGCCTGGTTTATTGAACTCAAAGATTACTGCCATCTGAATGGAGTGATCAATTTGGGAAACCCAGCAGGACCCTCAGATGGAAGGGGCAAAAATGGGTCGCGGGCGAATTCAAGGGACAGAGAGTCCAGTGGTGGTACGGATGGAAACAAAGAGTTGGAAACAGGAGAGAAACGCAAAAGGAACAATTCTGACAATGGAACAGACCTGTATTCGCAAGATGGCAAAGATTCTGACAATGCGTCAGACATAGACAAGATATCGGAGCTTGGTGACATCAAGATTGGGCCTCCAAGGAAAAAAAAATCAACTGCACAACCCAACCCCAGTGATCCAGCACCCTCACCCTCACCTAGACCTAGTGAGGGTAGCCCAGCGAAGAATACCCGAAGTCAAGCCCGCAGGCCTGCACCTCGTATGGTCACGAAAAAAGTGCCTGGAACCCCGGCAAACCCAGATCGCCTGTTTGACTTGAGCTCTTGGCGCCAAACACGCAGTCTTTATACCCCTAAGCCACAAGGTCATTATGCACGTCTCCACAGAGGCCTTTAGTCATCCTTTCTGTATTGAATTCAACAATGGTTCCCTGTCGTATGATATCCAAATTGATCGCATGAATTACTGCATCGAGCCTGAAAAAGTCAGTCAATCAGTCTGAATATAAATGGGGAAATGGTCATCTTTAAATATGGACTTTACTGTGGGCCGTGATCACCATCTACCCTACATATAAGCCATCACTCCCCCTGTGACCCTTCCGAACTGAATCCAAGATGGAACCGCGCTCGGAATAAAGCATGGATGGCTGCCTGTGTTGCCATTCAGGTATTCCATAGCAAGAAGGAACACAAGAAAATAGACATTGAAATCCCGGACGAGATTCAAGACATCTATTCCAATATTCTTCTGGCAGCACGCACTTGTGTCAAGGTGTTTGCCACTCGAGGTTTGTTCCACCATCAATTTCAATAAACCAGAAGTTGAGACAAGTTAGTGACACTGCCATGGGAACTTCAGGAGTACGAACAATCCCTCTCAAAGATGCAAAATGGTTTCAATGTGAAGGGAGAGGCAGCAATGATGGCAAAATTCCCCCCCCCCAAGCCACACCTGCTGATATGACTGTGTTCGCTTTTTCGCGAATAAATACCAATTTTATTGAATATATTGTTCATCATTCAATTAAACGGTCGTGTCTATTAAATCTCTAGGTTACGAAACCCTTCCAGTACTAAGATAACTCACGCGGCGCGAAGGATAATTAAAGAGTACATTACTCTTGGGTTCACGAGAGTTGGAGTCTACTCAAGGACTGCCGACTTAGAGGCGCGCCCGCCATATACCCGAGATTAGGGTTTAGTAAGCTAGCCGGTTGGCGCCGCTTCAGATTAAATGGCCTACCTTGCAGCTGAAAGATCCAGTTTCATTACTAAGGCTAGAGAGATATCTTCCTAGGCACTAAAGGAACCTAAACTCTCGCGCGGCCTCACATTAATCGAGTATATTCAGTGCTAGAGCAGTAGGGCGAGTCCCTAAGCATATAAAGAGATGCGCGGTGAGGTTTCGGCACATCAGGCGGCATGATGGCTGGCGCAGCACAAGAAAGGAGCTCAAAAGTACTCTGAAAGGAAAGTCGTTCACGGAAAGAGATAACCCGGAGGGCGGTCACAAGGGACTTGCCAAGATAAATCTATTCAATTGACGGAGGTCCGACTCCTCCTCACGCGGCTCGAGCAAAGGTTCACCAAGGCGGCGGTTGGAATAACCGTAGACCGACCACCCTCGATCAANCTTCGGCATCCCACTCGGCATACTAGAAAAGGCAACAAGAATCTATTAATAGTCACGGTGCNAGCGCAGGAGTGGCGCAGCGGCACCTTGGTGTATCCAATACCCTCTTTTTTATCTCTTTATCTCTCTCTCTAGCTGGGGCCTGGACTCTCTTTATTTATAAATCTTGTGTACACCTATTTACCATGCTCCAGTGATCACGTTGATGTGCAGGTAGCGAACTAGGGCTCTCTAACCAACAAAACTATAGAACTCAAACACACACACACAACCACAACAACACAACACACCAAATACCTTCGTGAAGATAAAGGCGGGCAAGGGGTATAGGTAAAAGCTCTAAGTCGAGTCGACAGAGGCTTCTAGAACTCTTCTTGTACAATCGCAAGTTCGAGGGGGAGCTAAGGCTCAACCAGCAACGATAGAAATGCTTCACGAAGTGACTTCGCTAACACACGATAGGGTTCGAAATACGACGGATAACTTCGCGAACAGAGAACATGGTCTCGAGCAACTTTAACGCAAGAACGATTCGATAAACGCAAGCGACACAACTCTGATTGACTTCGCGAACTTAAACACTCTTTCTCGATAACAGATGGCTCTCGTAGATTCCTGGGAACACGGTCCCGACGCGAAATACAAACGCTAGCTACCCGCTAATGATAATACAAGTAAAACAGAGACGTATATATATGTAATTAATGTTTGGCAAACAGACAGAAAAACAAACAGATGACAGAGACAGAGAGAGATAAGAAACACGATCATATGAGGGTATCGAAGGCCGAGAGTTGAGTCTCGAACTTTAGAACACAGTCCAGGCGCTTCGCGAACCTGTTCTGGACGCGGCTGTTATCGAGTCCGCATGGGATTTCACCGAGGATTGCTCCCGGAGGGCGCGCCTTTCCGTTCACGAACCTCACCCAGCGAATTGATCCGAGTTTTGGGCGCTTGGCTCCACCAAACCACACTGCTTCACTATTCTTCTGACTCTTTCCTTCTCTTGGCCATGGACAGGCTGACTGAGCTTCGGGTTGCTGACCCTATATGCTTTAGTCGTGCTTTCCGGTTTTCCGTTTCGGGTTCATGAACGTCGGACGATCCTTCCGAAGCCTAGTCAATTAACGTTGATACCTCCCAAAAGGGTAAGGTCAGCGCTTGTTGACTTAGCTGATCGACGATCAGGTTCTCGAAGCTGTCGGCTACTTCATGAAGACTTCTGCTTAGCGATGTCAGGGCGAATTCCCTTGTAGTACGCATAACTCCCTCTGATATCGTCCCTCGCCAGGTCAGGCATATCAGATAGCTTCGATTCTCGTTATAGTTGTTTCGGATACGTTCACGAGGTCTTCACGAACTTAAAGTACCATCGTTGAACCGTCGTACTCGACTTCATTACCTCGTCTGGGGAGTCTGCTTAGTTGGCAGTCAGGGAAAACTCCAACTCTATCGTTTCCCAACTTCATGAAGATCTTTCTTATTTATAAGTCCATTCGTGAAGAACATGAACAAGTTCGCGAATTTTGTAGGGTGTTCGCGCAGACGGCGCATCATCGGGTCAATTTACCTACCACCTTCAATGGTTTCAATTTTTTGCAATCCCATTGCAATGATTCTCACCCAATTCTCCAAAATTATGCAACTTAAATGCCATTTTCGGCAGTGCAGACAACATATTTTACAACAGCAAAGGGTCAGTTTAAATAGCCACAAACATAATTTACGCAAAATTCACCATGTTTTGGCACGCCAGAACTTCAGATACGTCACTCAACAAAGCAATATCCCAGACTCGGGAGGTGCTGTGCTCAAAGTCTTGGTGAAACAAAATGAGGTGAGCAAAGGGTCGTCTCCTACTCCTCCTCCCCCTTGAGTCCCAGGCTAGGTCCTGTACGCGGATGTCAAGACTGTCTGGAAGGGCCCATCAACTGCCCATTGACACATCTTATGGGTTATTTGGGCCCCTTCCCAGGTCCCCACGCAAATCTATACTCCACTCTGTGTCCATCCGCGTATTAATCTCATTATGGTTGATTGACCTGGGGCGAACAAAGTTATAATTAGTATGGATAGTGCTAATTACACATGGGCTATGGCTTCCTCCCCTCAAAGGTACACAAGTGTCCCACAACAATGAATTCTTCAGCGCAGATAATAGACTTCTTTCCTGAGAATGTCCCTCCACAGTATTTCATCCTCTGAACCACTCTATTCACATTCTGAAAGTGTTCCCAGACAAATCTACGTATTCCAGAGCTCTCAGGTATAGTCTCATACATCCCATCCTTTGATTGGTACCTTGTTCTAGGTCCCCCAATTGGCACATCGTCTACAAAGGGCCAAGTCACTTCAGGTATCTCCTCCTGCAAAATGTAGGTGACATCATCATGGAAAATTGGTACTGAATTCATCCAACCCATTGGTAATGTTACAAGTCTCATTGCCCTGAAGGGAGTCTGAAAAGTGGTCAAATCCTGAGACTCAGGCACCAGAAGTCGTTTGTCATACCCAACGTACAAATCTGAGCAACCTCCACATGCCCTTCCTGCAAAGTTGGCAGCTAAGTCTTCTGTAGCAGGTGGAACACCTGAATGTGCAATGGTAACCTTGTTCAGTGGTTCCAAACTATGAACTATCCTCAAACTTTCTCTATCTTTCTTCAGAACACAAAACCATCTCAATCTATTCGATGAATTTGATGGTTCATACACTCCTGCATCAATCTTCTGTTTAATCAAGCTGCAAATCCTGTCATAAAGTCCAGGAGCCACAGGACAGTTCTTCAGAACCCATGGAACATGGGCTACAGTAGGAATAACAATCAGAGGGAAGTATTCTGATTTAAAACTGCCTCTTTTGGTGTCATCCCACACAAATGCCTTGTTATGAACTCCTACAAAGTGATGAAGTAGCTTCCTTTCTTCTGGCCAAAGGAAAGTTCCTTTGTGCAGCTTGTCCATTGCAATCTTCCTTTCTTCATTATAGCTACCAGTAGGTACAAAGTCGGGTGGATGGGTAGGAAGCTCTGGCATATCTGCTGAAGGATCCCCTTTGACTTCCCAGACAATTCTGAACTTCTCGTCCAGGTTCCCAAGCACTGGTTTAACTTTATCCGCTACTTTCTTATATTTGGTTCCTGTAGAGACACCCTGCATCTCGGCCTTTGTCTTCTTGTCCTGAGACGAACCTTCAGGCACAGCACTAGGCACATTTGTCTCTTGTTGGAATGTCGCCTTGGCTTCGCTTTGCTTCTGAACCGGGTTGCGAACTGTCTGAAGGAAATTCTGAAAGCGCACACTTGCTAACTTCTCATCTTCTGTCTCTGGTTTGTGCTCCATCAATGCCATTTGCACATAGGCTACTTGCAACTCTGATTTTGTAAAATTTTCTTTTTCTGCCAAAACCATGTGGGTGAAGTACATTTTTTTCGATTCTTCATCATACTTGAGGGTGAGTCCCACCTCTCCTTGATCTCCCTGGATCAAATCCTCAAGTTCTGAAGATTTTGACCTTCTTGATCCCACAACTCCTTCTGAATGTGTGGAGGTGGTTTTCCCTTTGGAAAGGTAGGAATAGTGATCCTCCTCCCGGTATTAGGATCCTTCAGAGTCAAATTCTGTTTTCCCGAAGTGTGATTCAAGACTTCACTACTCATTGTGACGTCAAAGGGTCGTCCCAGAAGCACACTATAGGCTGGTCTTTGAATTATGTGAAGTTGTATATATGCAATTACACCTCCGAAGTCAAACTCAACATTCCAAGCCAACCCAAGCATTTTCTCTACAGTCCTATTAGCAGATTGGAGCTGTATGACAACATCTGGATCCCAGGAAATACCTAAGTTTCTAGCTATATCTGCATCCATAGAGCAAATCTGAGAGCCAGTGTCCAACAGGACTTCCACTTTCCCAGACTTATGGATGGTAGGGAATACAGTTCTAAGGGCAACTGACTCTCTTGCCACCAGGATGGGGTGAGGTTCTTCACTTTCAGCAAGGGAATTAAGGTATTTTTCTACTGAGTCTGTCAATATGAAGGCTCCATCCGGAATCCCTGGTACATTCTGTGCACAGAAGATCTGGGCATGAGGCAACTCCTCTAATTGCACATAGGTGCTCACTACGACTGGTTCAGGCGACTCTTCTTGTTGGTACAAGCTGGTAGACTCCAACTCTTCCACTAGTAGGTTCAGAAGTTGGACCACCTTGTCCTCCTGCTTCCGAGTCAACATATCCATGAGCAAAATGAGATGGTACTCCAAATCTGAAGCCTTCCCTTCCTCTCTAGCCACCTTTCATCTTGTGATCATCTTCTTCAGATACTCCCGGGCTGGAGCAGAGACACTATCCAAGTCCTTAAGGCTTGTAGTGAATTTAGTGTTAATAAGCTCTTCCACTATCCTCCTCAGAGCTTCTTCATCTTCAATTGGCGCTTTATTTTCATATGATTGGTTTTTCTCAAGCACAGGCAACAGGGTAGAAACTTGCTTTTTTGTCTTAGCTGCTTCTGAAGCAGGTTCTCTGAAAGGGGCAAGTGGTTTAGTTGGCAAGGGCGGCACCATGACATATGGTCGTTCAGGTATCTTTGCCTTAGGCACCTCCACTACCGGTGATACGCCGTCTGCGTAGATACCCTCTCAAATTCGCAAATCTATTCGTAAAGTTCGCAAATCGACGAAGATAATTCAAAGAGATCTTCTTGAAGGAAGGGGAATATAAGAGTTGGAGTTAGCCCTGACTGTCAACTAAGCAGACACCCTAGAGAACGAAAGAACGTTGAGTAAGACGGTTCTGCGACGACACTTTAAGTTCACAAAGGTCTCGCGAACGTATCTGAAACGCAGTCATACTATTCGAAGTCTAACTAGCATGCCTGACCTGGCGAGGTACGATGCTAGGGAGAGTTGTGCACAATACAAGGGAATTCGCCCTGACACTCGCTAAGCAGAAGACTTCACGAAGCAGTCAGTGGCTTTGAGAATTGATGAGCAATCCACTAAGTCAATAAGCGTTGATGTGACCAGAATTGGAAGGAACAGGAGTACTTTACACTCCCCCACGAGTCCAGCTGGACTTCCAGTGGTTTTTGCCGGACTCCAGTGGACTTTCACTGGAGTTTGTACAAATTTTATAGGGAAAACAGTCTGGTGAAAGTCCAGTTGGAGTCCAGTTGGGGTCCGGTACCATAGAAAAGCATGGACTCCCGGACTCCGGCACTAACACCGGACTGAACTGGACCACTTTTAACGGACTCGAGCACTAAAGGTCCGGTGGAATTCCGGCGGACTTCCAGTGGAGTGCGTTCCAGATCGTTTTGACCAGACTCAAGCACCAGAAAGTCTGGTGGACCTCCAGTGGACTTCCAGTGGAATTCCAGTGGACATCCAGTGAAAAAAGTCTGGCAGAATGCTAGTGCAGTTCTAACAAGGCCCAAATAAATGGGTAAATAAAATTCATTTATGCTAGAATTAAATACAAATTATTACTGCTGACTTTGAAAACAAGCCAGAATAGTTGATCACTACTGTGCAAATGCTGTTGCCCACCCAAGAGAATAACAAAAACAATCAAAACAAATAAGCAGCAATACTGTGCCAGACTGTAGGGATGCAATTGAATTTGAAACATTACATTTTGCATACCAAGAAAATAGACAACAGATAGTGTTACATGTTACCAGGTGTTACAATCCCTTGGACTTATCTCATAGACTCTCTGGTTTCTGTAGTTTCTACCTCATGTACGCCTTGTGTTTGCCTTATGGTTACCTCATGTATGCTCTATGAAAATGTGCATTCAATACTCAGGCATTTGAACAGCTTAATGCTTGGATTTCAAGCTTTCAGTCTATACTCAAACAAATGGTCATTAGCAACTTTAAGTGGTATTTGCACAGTCTTCTTTATATTCATACCAAGCGAGTTCTTCAAAGACAAACAGACCATGCCAGTGCAACTATTCAAGAAATAGATGGGGATCACAATGAAGAAGAAGGGGATATTGAGAGGGTGGGGGAGAATGAAGCAGTTGCAATAGTAGCAGTAGCACCAGTTGACTAGTGCAGTTTGGTAGTAACATTTCAGTAGAAATCCGGTAAAAGCTTAACAGACTTATCATAGACTTCATATAATAAACAGGTTTGGTCTGTTTACTCCAAGTTGTAGTTTCAAGTATAACAATTTAGTAGAATTCCACCAGAAGTCCAGTGGGATTATGCACCAGTTGTAAAAATCCAGTGGAATTCCATCAGAGGTTCAGTTACTAGAGATTCACCAGAGCTCCACCAGAAGTCCAATGGAANTTCCATCAGAGGTTCAGTCACTAGANGANTTCACCAGAGCTTACACCAGAAGTCTGCCAGAATTCCATCAGAGGTTCAGTCACTAGAGATTCACTGGAGCTGCACCAGAAGTCCAGCAGAATTCCAGCAGAGTTTCAGTCAAAGAAACTCACTAGAAATTTACTGGAACTCCACCAGAAGTCCAGTGGAATTCCAGTGGAGTTTTAGTTAAAGAAACTCACCAGAAATTCACAAGACTAATGCCAAACACATCACCAGAAATCCACTGGACTGATGCTGGACACAAACTGGACTTTCACTGGACAGGTCCCGGAAAAGCACTGGACAAGTGCTGGACTCAACTGGACTTTTACCAGACATTGAATAAAAGTCTTGCTTTTTAGGTCAAGTCCAGTGAAAGTCCACTGGAAGTCCACTGGACATACCGGAGTCCAGCCAGACTTGTGGAGGACTGCTAAGTACAGTGCCAAGCTCAGAACACACACACAAAAACCAACCAAAACACAACCTATACCCAGGCCATGTGTAGTCAAGCAGTGTGAGAGTAAGGCTGCACAAAGTCAAAGTGCAAGTAAGCGGGGGTGATAGAGTGAATTAAGAATACTAGGTATCCAAGTTCTCTCTTTTATTTAACTTCCACAAGATACTGCAGTACCCTGATGTACAACTAGTGAGATGCCAAGTTCCAAGTAGTCAATTCTTGAGACTCCTTAAGTTCCTAAGTTTCAAAGTGCTGAGTAGTTCATGCTGTGTGAAGTATAAGCAGAAAAACTGGATAGATTTGCTGATAACGCAAGTAAAAGATAAAACAACAATGATACGATGATGCTGCTTGAGTGGTAGTTAGCATGTATATATACTACTTTGAGCCCTGTAAAATTAGACAAAAGAGATACATGTGATAGATAAACACATAGCCAATAGTAAGAGTCCAAGCACAAAATAGAGAGAAAATAGAACCGGGTATTGGTAGAGGCTGCGCCAAGATTGTAGCCACGCAAGTCAGGTGCACCTCTGAACACCAAATTTGGATCACCATTTCCTTTCTGGTGAAGCCATGTGAGATGCCAACTGATGATAGAGTGCAGATGGGCATCCTTGCTCCACATCCCCTGCCCTTGTTGCCAATCTCAAGCCACTTGGACAGGTATGGTTGTCCCACCTGGGGTCACCTGCACCTTTTCTCCAATGCCAACAGTCAGTCTGGTCATTTCCTTGACTCAGGACTTGCGCCACTTTAGTTCCTCATGCCATGTTGGAGTTTATCATAGCCACCCAGCCATGCCACTAGCCATGGACTTCATCATTTTGAAGGACACCTCATGCTGCTCCAGCACTTGTACTCAACTAATGTGAAGCCACCTGATTCCTAGACCCCTTGGTTGTGCTGCCTGAGAGTCCTGGCAGTTGTGTGTAAAGGTATATGACTTTCTGAAGCTGCTTCAGTCGAGCTGCCTGACTTTTAGCACAGCATCAACCAAGGTAGCTCCTCCAGTCTGGGTATAATACAACTGGGCCAGCTTCAAGCCAACAGCCTCAAGTAGCTTCAGCTCTCATGCCCGTAGAGCAGGTGGTACTGGCTCTTTTCTCCTTCTCAAGCCACGTGAACCTTATTGATAGCATAGCTTTTCTTGTACTTAGAGGGTCAGACTGCATCAACAGTGTAGTTTATTATTGCAAAAATTGAACTATTATTTGCTAAAACAAATGTGGTCATATCAGTGGGCAAGGAGTATAGGTAAAAGCTCTTAGTCTAGTTGACAGAGGCTTCTAGAACTCTTGTAAAATTGCAAGTTTGAGGGGGAGCTAAGGCTCAACCAGCAACAATATTTATGGTTTGCAAATTGACTTCACTAACACATGGTGGGATTTGAGACAAACAGATAACTTCACAAACAGAGGAATACAGCCTCAAGCAACTTTAATGCAAGAACAATTTGATAAGACACTAGCAACACAACTCTGATCAACTTCACAAACTTAAACACTTTCTCTTGATAACAGATGGCTCTTGTAGATTCCTGGGAACATGGTCTCAATGTGAAATATAAATGCTAGCTTATCCACTGATGATACAATAGATAAAACTGAAACACAGATATATGCAATTATTGTTTGGCAAACCAATTCTGAGGCCTATAAGGACTTGGGTACTTGTTCCCTGGAGCTCTTAGTGCCAAGCCCAACACAAAACCAAACCAGGTGACCTATAAGTCATGTGCCCAAGAAGCCATCATGAGGCTCAGTTTTCAATCCTGAATGATGGCATTATTTTTTATGATATTTTAACACTCCAGAAATGTTGCTCCTCTTGCTTCTGTGAGATTCTCAAATTTTTATTATTGAAACAATATTGGCATAATGATGGGCCTTGGAATTGCCGCGCATGTGACAGCCTCAACCAACAAGTAGAGAAACAAACAGATGACAGAGACGGAGAAAAATAAGAAACACAATCACATGAGGGTATCCAAGGCCAAGAGTTGAGTCTTGAACTTTAGAATGCAGCCCAGGCTCTTTGCAAACCTGTTCTGGACATGGCTGCTATTGAGTCCACATGGATATTCAATGAGGATTGCTTCAGGAGAGCACACCTTTCCGTTTGCAACCTTAATCTGACAAATTGATCCAAGTTTTGGGTGCTTGGTTCCATTGAGCCATACTACTTTGCTGCTTTGCTGACTCTTTCTACCTCTTGGCTATGGACAGGCTGACTGAGCTTCAGGTTGATGACTGCATAAGCTTTAGTTGTGCTTTCTGGTTTTCTGTGCACAACTCCCTCTAGCATTGTACCTTGCCAGGTCAGGCATGCTATTTAGACTTCAAATAGTAATACTGCATTTCATATATGTCTGCAAGACCTTCATGAACTTAAAGTGTCATCACCAAACTGTCTTGTTCTTTTGTTCTCCAGGGCATCTGCTTAGCTGACAGTCAGGGATAACTCCAACTCTTATATTTCCCTTCCTTCAAGAAGATCTCTTTCATTATTTATGTTGGTTTGCAAACTTTACAAACAGATTCACAAATTTTAGAGGGTATCTACACTGATGTGCAGGTAGCAAACTAGGGCACTCTAACAACAAAACTATAGAACTCTGACTCTCACACACAACCACAACAACACAACACACCAAATACCTTTGTGAAGATAAAGGCAGGCAAGGGGTATAGGTAAAAGCTCTTAGTCCAGTTGACAGAGGCCTCTAGAACTCTTCTTGTACAATTGCAAGTTTGAGGGGGAGCTAAGGCTCAACCAGCAACAATATAAATGCTTCACAAAGCAACTTCACTAACACATGGTGATACGACTGCATCTGTTTTAGCAAGGAATAGTTCAATTTTCACAATAATAAACTACAAAGTTGACGCGGTCTGAGTAAGCTATCAATGAGGTTCATGCGGCTTGAGAAGGAAAAGAGAGCCAGTACTATAGGCTCTAGGGACATGAGAGCTGAAGCTACTTGAGGCTGTCAGTTTGAAGCCACCCCAGTTGTATTATACCCTGACTGGAGAAGCTACCTTAGTTGACACCGTGCTAAAAGTCAGGCGGCTCAACTCAAGCGGCTTCAGAAAGTCTTATACCTTTTACATGCAACTGCCAGGACACTCAGGTGGCACGACCAGAGGGTCTAGGAATCAGGTGGCTTCACATTAATCAAGTACAAGTGCTGGAGCAGCACAAATGGTCTTTCAAAATGGCAAAGTCCATAGCTAGTGCAGCTGGGTGGCTGTGATAAACTCCGACGCAGCATGAATTCTGAAGTGGCTTGAGTTCTGAGTCAAGGAAATGACCAGACAATCATTGGTATCAGGGAAAAGGTGCAGGTGACTCCAGATGGGGCAACCATACCTATCCAAGCAGCTTGAGGTTGGCAACAGGGGCAGGGGACATGGAGCAAGGATGCCCGTCCACCCTTGATTGTCAGTCGGCATCTCATGCGGCTTCACCAGAAAGGAAATGGTGATCTAAATTTGGCATTCAGAGGTGTGCCTGACTTGTGCGGCTACAATCTTGGTGTGGCCTCTACCAATACCCGGTTCTATTTTCTCTCTACTTTGTGCTTGGACTCTTACTATTGGCTATGAACTTATCTATCACACGTGTCTCTCTGTCTATTTTTATGCTGCTCAAAGTAGTATATATACATGCTAACTACTGACTTGAGCGGCATTACTGTATCTTTGTTGNTTTTTATCTTTACTTGTGTTTATCAACAAATCTATTGATTTTTCTGCTCATACTTCACATGGCGTGAACTATCAGATATCTTGGAACTTAGGAACTTAAGCAGCCACCAGGATTTGACTACTTGGGATTAGGGACCTTACTAGCTGTACACAAGGGTACTTCTAGTTTTGTGGAAGTTACTAGGGGAGAACTAAAGAAACCCAGTATTCTTAATTCACTCCATAAGCCCCACTTACTCGCACATCAACTTTGTGTGGCCTTACTCTCACATTGCTTGACTACACATGGCCTGGGTATAGGTTGTGGTTGGTTAGTTTTGTGTGTGTGTGTTCTGAGCTCGGCAGCACCAATCTCATCAATGGATAACTTTGCAAACAGAGGACACAGCCTCAAGCAACTTTAATGCAAGAATGAGTCGATAAAATGCAAGCAACACAACCCTGATTGACTTTGCAAACTTAAACACTTTCTCTTGATAACAGATGGCTCTTGTAGATTCCTGGGAACACGGTTCTGACGCAAAATACAAATGCTAGCTACCCACTAATAATATAATATATAAAACAAAGACATATATATAGATAATTATTTTTTGGAAAACAGACAGAGAAACAAACAGAGATAAGAAACACAACCACATGAGGGTATTGAAGGCCAAGAGTTGAGTCTTGAACTTTAGAACACAGTCCAGGCTATTCACAAACCAGTTCTGGATGTGGCTGTTGTCGAGTCTGCATGGATATTCCCTGAGGATTGCTCCTAGAAAGCATGCCCTCCCATTTGCAAACCTGATCCGACAAATTGATCCAAGTTTTGGGTGCTTGGCTCCACCAAGCCACACTGCCTCACTACTCTGCTAACTCTTTCTTTCCCTTGGCTATGGACAGGCTGACTGAGCTTTGGGTTAATGACCACATAAGCTTTAGTCATGCTTTCTGGTTTTCCATATGGGTTCATGAACTTCAGATTAGTTGTCTGAGATTGATCATTGCTTCCATTCCTTCCAATTTGGGTCACATCAAGGCTTATTGACTGAGTAAATCTCTCATCAATTCTCAAAGCCACCAGCTGCTTTGTGAAGACTTCTGCTTTGCAAGTGTCAGGGCAAATTCCCTTGTAATTTGCACAACTCCCTCTAGCACTGTACCCTGCCAGGTCAGGCATGCTAGTTAGACTTTGAATAGTATTACTGTGTTTCAGATACATTCACAAGACCTTTGTGAACTTAAAGTGTCATCACAGAACCATCTTACTCAACATTCTTTCATTCTCTAGGGCGTCTGCTTAGTTGACAGTCAGGGATAACTCCAACTCTTAGATTTCCTTCCTTCAAGATCTCGTTTATTATTGCAGTCGGTTTGTGAACTTTACAAATAGATTTGTGAATTTCAGAGGGTGTCTATGCAACAGCATATCAACGCATGTGGCATATCAGCAGCACTGCTGTTTCCCATTGGTGTTTCCTGTTTTCCTTTTCTGGATTCATGTTTGCCTGTCTCTCTCACCTCCAAAACCTTGAAAGTAGTTCATGTAAAGGTGGAGTTGAAATGCCTTGAACCACTGCCATGCAAAGCAGCAGCCACTTCTAACAGCTTATCATTTCTGTGCTGTGCATGAATGGCATGGCACAGCATGGGAGAACCACATGGACTGCATGTAAGGTCATATGGGAAAGGTTGGCTTGTGTCTTGAAATCCTGGGTAAAAGAACAATGCTTACTGCCCTTGTAACCTCATTCCTTGAGCACCTCCAAATTATAAACCTTTTGCCCACCCTTTATTGTTGCTTGAACTAGATGGATGACATTCATCAAACCCAAATTCAGCCGCTCACAAGGTACTTCAGTATCCACTGGGTCTGTCTGCTCACTACTCTGGTTTGATCAAAGATTTAGTAAATATTACTGAACAGAATCTACTCCTACAGCAGGATGATGCAGTTAAGTGGCAAATGGTCAAGTGTAGGATTCTGTGATGATTACTATTTGTGGACTATCAGCCAAACCAGGCCTTAGAGTGATACGAAGGCCAAGAATGCAGGTGGCACCTGAACCTGCATGTTTCATTCCAGCTTGTATATGAGCAGCTATCCATTTTAACAGCTGGTAGACTCTTCAGGCTTGCAAAATGGCAAAAGGAGAATTGAATTTAAACTTACCAGATATGCATCAATAGCATTCCAATCACCAACCCTCTGTGAGAACAGAATTAGAGAGGGTCACTCAAGTTAAAAACAGAGTGGCCCATACCATATTGATACAGATATCATGGACATTTGGATTCCATGAATGCTCTGAAATACTGCTGGGACACTGCATCAAATTAATCAGCTCTGAGTTGGATATAATTCTTGAAAGGGAAAGTGTAGAAGTACCTTTGCTCCAATCACTGCCTCTATGCACTGCACACTGTGCTGCAAGGCCATGGCTTGTTCTTGGCATATCTCTTGAACTATAAAGCCAGGCTTTGTAAAACACCCACTGAATGGCTGCTGCAGCCATTTGTCTGGTGCATGATCACACTCCAAGGCCAAGGCCAAAGATTCAATACATTTGGTGAGGGCAGGCAAAATATGCTGGGTTTTGTGGTCAGGATGTTGGAATACCCAGTGGAGGAGTCGAATGAATGAGAAGTGGTGCTGATATACTGGAGTTTGGGAGAGTAGGCGGGTGAGCTCATTGGGTTCAAGATGGGCACTTGGTTTTGGGATTACTTCTAGAAATTGCTCCCAGTGCTGGCTGGGTTGAAGAGACCGGAGGGTGGATTGTCCAGCTGGTAGTGGGTTGTTTTGCAGGTTCTCAAAATTGTGACTGAAGTAGTTGTAGTAAGAGGATGATAACTTGAGGTGATACGAAGGTGGTACAAAGAAGCGCCTTGATCGACTTTTGGTTGTAAGGAATTGGTGGAGAGATTTATGACAGACAGTTACAGGTGACTCGCCACCCTCCAGGACATCAATGACTGGTTGCAGATTGACAAGTACCCGAAAAACTTCAACAGTTTCGATGCCAAGAAGTTCGCTGATCCCAGCAGCTGAGAGCGGCTCACCAAGCAGCGCGATGGTTGAAATAATGTCAGAGAAATCAGGGTGATTCTGTGATTTCGCGAGAATGTGAGCGTAGAAAGCATCAAGCGTTGGCGGGAAACGGGGGTATGGTCCTTGTGCATTTGGTAGGTCGGTGAACCTCCGAAGATGCTTTGCACAGTGGTTAATGCTATACAAAGCAGCGGCAGATCGCTGCCCAGTATCGAAGGTTGAGCAGCGATATGATAGATGAAGATGATAGGAAGGAGGGGTAAAGAAACGGCAGGAACGACTTTCAGTCATGAGGAAGTCGCGGAGGGATGTGTGGCAGAATGTAACAGGTAGGTCGTCGGTGCCTGGAACATGGATGATTGCTTGTAAATCGACCAGGACTCGAACAACCTCGACAGGCTTGATCCCAAGAAGTTCTGCGATCCCGGTAATTGGAAGTGGTTCAAATGTGAATGCGAGAGTTGATATGATATCGTGAAAATGGGGGAGTTGTTCGGATCGAGAGAGCGTTCTGGTATAGAGCGTATCAAGGCCTGGGTTCATTTTGAGGGTGTGAGGGAGACGGTCCATCGGTGTTGATCGATTATCGGTAGGGTCGACGATGTATTTGAAGAGAGCGGAGGCGAAAATGAACGATCCGTCGATGTGGTCGACCAAGGTATCCTTATCCTCCTTTGTTGGCCAATCCCCGTGTTCTTCAATGTGAGTCTTGATGATGCGATTTCGNTTTTTTCACGTTCTCAAAGCAAGTGGTCATGAAGATGTCAATGTCACTGCGCGAACAATGGTTGACGAGATTCTCCAGACGAACTTGATTGTTCTCCAGGCAGGCTTGGATGTGTTGTTCGACCCGGCTGGTGATGAGGAATCGAAGAGGGACGANGGGGGTTCTTCTTGAAGAAGTCGATGAGGTCATCAATGAAGACCTCCACATCCCGCTGGTCTTCGCATTCGTCAAGTCCATCAATAACGATAAGGAAGGGACCTTTGAGGAGGGACGTCCAGAGCAGGTTACCACTCCAGGATGCCGCCTTGAATGGCTCCAACACAAGACGACGAAGCTGGGTCACCAAATTTGATTGTAAAAGACCTGGTTCCGCCCTGACTGCCTTCTCGATAAATGGCGCCGCTTCAGGAATCGCAGCGGCCAGTTGGCAGGCCAAAGTCGTTGCGAACCTGGTCATTCTGCTTCTATCGCCAGCGTTTCGAAAGAAGAAAAAGCTCCCCACTAAGCGTTTACTCTCTTCAAACATGAGCGCGATTGCTAGGGCGATAGCCGATTTCCCGCATCCCACAAAGCCGTAAAGCCATAGGATGTGAGTACTCCACAGCAGCCAGCTGTCAGCCCAGGCCACGATCGTGCTGATCACATCTGTTCGTGTACCAGGAAAGCATTCTGAATCTGGCGGAGACTTCTGTCGATTCCGGGTGTGAGATGCATCCTCAATTGGCCGGAGACGAGCATTGAGGGCTGTAATGCAAGTTATGAGCTGGGGGAAACGGCCGTGGCACAGAATCACGTACTCTCTTGGCCGCTGGAGGAGACATACTGATTTCCGTGGACGACGTTGTTTGTCTGCTCGTTGATATGGAAATTGTGAGCATTTGGGAAGACTTCAGAGTGTACAGGAGGGCTCTCGTCCATCTGAGATGTCGGCAGGTTGGGTGTGGATGGAGGATGACGCGGAAAGGGAGAGAAGGGGGCGAAAGGAAGCGGTGCGAGCACAGTACCGTCAACACGGGGCTAACATGAGGAAATGACAATTTCGACACGAGGTGTCCCCGAAAGGAAACGCCACACGGGTGCTGAGGCATGTCATTCTCTATCCTGTCGGACGATCGCCAATTTCAGCGAGAACACGAGGTCCGAAGTATGACAAGCATGAATCCAGTGTCTTTGAGGAGGAAATGATAAAGAAAGATATACGATTGCAAGCAAGGTGGAGAATATCCAGATTTAGGCGACAATGACCTCGTTTCAAAGCCCATTCAGGTGTTCGTTCCGGAGTTCAACGTTTACCGGTATCGAAAGCCTCCAGTCCTCTGCCAGCAGCTCACCAGATGAGCGGAGAGGATGTGCACAGGTTTATCACACATAGACCGGTAACCGATCGATCCTGATATGAAGAGTACATCTGGGGTGGACGCAATCTTCATATCAAAGACCGATGGGTNCCCCGGTCTACACCTTCATNCCCCCGATATGGTGAGTGATTCCCAGGGCTCTATCGTCGTTTGGAGTGAGGTACCGCTAACACCACATATCATCAATGGCGGACAAATGTACGACCCTCTTCCAAGTCCGCTTGACCACCTTCGACGCTCACGGCGACGTCAGCTGCTTACGCGGGCGCAGCAAGCACCCCGCTTGTCAAATCGCCCAGTTTGCGTGGACCCAAGAAAGCGAGACCCAGTCCCATTTGCATTCTCTCGTGAAAAGGGGACGGAAGGAAGGGAAGACTAAACAGATATTTCGTCAAAGTAGGTTGACCTCCCACCCGACACCCTCCGTACGTCCTCTCTCGCCTGCGAAGTGATCTAACATGCCAGTGCCCTTCGACTTCCAGCCCGTTTACCCATTCACCCTGGAGCCCTCCATCCTAACACTCGATTCCCCCCCGGCGCTCAACCATCGCAGCGCGCGCCGCCAAACGTGAAGACTACCTCTGACAGCGCGAGTAAGAAAAGGAACGCCTCAAGCCGTGTCAGTACCTCCACACAAGTTCTCTAACAGTGTTGATAGCGGGTTGAGGCCTGTAGGAAGGGCAGGAGGAACTAATGGAGGAGCAGGAGGGGATCGCGTTCGGTGGTTGACGATGCGGTGGAGAGCCTAGCTGTGTTGGACGCTACAAAATTTACTCCTCCACCCTCTCAAGCTCTCTTGCCGCCTGCCTCCCCCCGCCCGTCAACTTGAACCAGAGGCTTCCTGAAACTTTGGCCATCACCTGCACTTCCGAGTCAGCGGCTACGCTTCCATGAGGCTCCTCCTCGCATGCTGAGTTCGTTGACCGCAACTTGGCACATGGGGAACGAGACGGTGAAGGATGCCACGACGGGTAGATGTGCACACGTCCCGCAAGTCGCGACGGAGCGTGCCTGAAAGCATTCGAACGATCGCTTTGAAGCACCACCAAGCAGAAGAGAAGGAGGAGACGCTGAGGAATGATAGTCGTTCAGAGTTGTGGATCGCCCAGCCTGAGAGGCCACCACGGCCCACAAGATCCATGGTCTCGGCCCGTCGACGCTGCTTTCCATTCAAGCTCGGCCGCGTATGCCTCGATTCTACCACCCTGGTTCAGCAACGATGGGAGCATGAAATCGATGTTGGGAGTGCAGCTGGTACGTTCGGGGATTCAGTTTACTCGCGCGCCTACTGACGATAAAATGTTGCAGTGGTGTGGTGGCCGCGTGGCGACCCTGTATTTCTTCGCCACCGGAGGCCCTCTCACCAGCGTCGTTATCAAACAATCCAGCTTGACTCAGCCCTGTTCCTAACATCATCGACTGCAAGCAAATTTCTGCGTCACTCAAGCTCCAGACACGCAGATTACGTCTCTTATTTCTCAAGAGCACGGGTGACACTCCCTTGCCGTGACCTCCTATGGTCGACAGCTTCCTCTCCTCCAAGGACCTCCGCTACCCTCTATCAGGCCACCACCGAAATCACTGTTGACCCCACTGCCCACCTGTTGTGGACCCTCCTACATCCCCTGTCGACCTCCCTATCGATCGACAACTCCGCAGACGCAGATTAGTTTCGTTGTCGTCGATTCAAGGAACCTGAGGAAGGTTGATGATCCTTGAAGGGGCCGATGCCGATCCTGTCCGAGTGGCTATTGTCATCGACCTCGGGCAACCAGCGGGCGGAGAGCCCACTGCGTTGTGCCCGGTAGAAGGATCCTGGTCGGGGCTGATGATGAAGTCATGAGCTACGTCGATGGTGACCCCTCAGGCTGTACATCTGAGGACCAGGGGCAATCGGTGTATGCTTTCTTATTGGTTGAATTCACAACTGCTCACGCTCAATAGTCCTTCTCATTCGAGACAGCCGTCAAGTTCGAGTTCGGGTTTCTGAACCTCGCCATCGTAGCCTTGTTACCTTTTAGAAGCCCGATCAGCTGCTGCTCCGACAATGACAACGGCTACGACTGTGACTGCGACTACAAGTCCACGTATGCTACGAGTGGACGTATTCCGCCTTTCGATCAATCGACTGCAGCGGGGTTTGGTGTGTGCATAGACTACATTCCTGGAAGCTTTTGGTGGCGTTTTATTTTGATCCCGGAGCTCGCGGACTCGAGGAAGGTTATATATATCCGGTTTGCTGTCGCACTTCGATTCGTCTGTTTGTATGATCATTATTATTATTCCTGGAGTATCACGACCATCGTGCTTAGCGAGTGTGTATCTTATTGTTCAGTATCGCTTCTACGTATCTCAGCCATTGACACAAAATGTTCGTCCATCTCTGAGTCCATGTGGTGTCATCCCAGACCCGCTTCGAAATAGTGGCCTAGGTCGGATCGTTCAGTGAACCAAAATCCGAAGTTACTCTAATACTTGCTGTGTCTATCGGCTCAGCACTCTGGTCCTGTCAAAAGGCAATATGGTGAATATTACTGTACAGAATCTACTCCTACAGGGGGATGACGGAGTCAAGTGGCAGATGCTTGAGCACAAGTTTGAATGCGGATTATGCTCTCATCCCCCTCCCGACCGATATCAAGGCTAAGATTACGAGGGACACCGGGCCCTGCAGGGCTCATTCCAGCCTGTGCATGGGCAGTTATCCATTTCAACAACTAGTAGCCCATTTAAGCTTGCTAAACCGACAGTAGGAGAATGAAATTTAAACTTACCTTGTATACATCGATAACTGTCCAATAACTGAGGAACTATGAGAGCAGGGTGAAAGGGGTCACTCAACGATCCAACCGAAGGAAGCAGTAGCACGTACCCTGGTCATGCGGATCTCATTGACGTTCGGGTCCCATGGAGACTCCAAAAGACTGTGGGAACACTGCATCGTATGAATGGCTCTGAGCGAGATTGAATGTGAAAGAGGGAAAGCGCATAGCTACCTTTGCTGCAATTGCTGCTTCTACACGCTGCACATTGTGTTGCAAGGCCATTGCCCGTTCTTGGTGTATCTGTAGAGGGCCCAAAAAGCTGATCGTCACCAGCGTGGAATGATCAAACTGCCAAAGTCTATACTGCAGCCATTTGTCTGGTGCGTGATCGCATTCTAGTGCCAAGGCCAAGGATTCAATGCACTCGGTGAGAGCGAGAAAAATCTGCTGGGGTTTGGGGTCGCCACCTTGGAATATCCAATGGAAAAGTCGAATAAATGAGAAGATGTGCCGATATAACGAAGGTTGGGAGGGCAGGTACCTGAGCTGGTCAAGCTCATCGTAGATAGTCGGTTCTGGGATTGTTTCCAGAGATAGTCCCCAGTGCAAGCTGGATCGAGTACGCCATTTAACCGATTGAGAAACCATTCGCAACAACGGAGTACGGCCCAGCAAGTCGTCAAGATTGAGGCTGAAGTTGTTGTAGGATGACCTCAAGTGATATGAAGGTGATACGAAGAAGCGCCGGGACCGACTTTCGGTCAGAAGGAATTGGTGGACAGATGTATGACACATGGTTACAGGTGTCTCATCACCGTCCGGGACATTGATGACTGGCCGCAGATTGACGAGGACCTGGACAACTTCAGAGGTTTCGATCCCAAGGAGTTCGCTGATCCTAGTAACTGAAAGTGGCTTGATGCGAGGTGCGATGGTCGAAATAATTTCAGAGAAATGAGCAACATTCTCTGATTTTGCGAGAATATGAGCATAAAATGCATCAAGAGTCTGAGGAAAACAGAGGAACGGTCCTTGTGCAGTTGGGGGTAGGGAGGTGAACTGTTCAAGATGCTCTGCACACCGGCTGATGCCATACAAAGCGGCAGCAGTATCAGGTTGCCGCCCATCATGGAAGGTTGAGCAGCGATACAACAGATAAAGATGATAAGAAGGAGGGGTAAAAAAACATCCGGAACGACTCTCCGTCGTGAGGAAGTCCCGGAGGGATGTGTGGCACATTGTAACAGGCAAGTCATCGGTGCCCGGAATATGGATGATCGCTTGTAAATTGACCAGGACCCGAACAACTTCGAACGACTCGATGCCAAGAAGCTCTGCCATCCCGATAATTGGAAGTGGTTCAAAGGTCAATGCGAGAGTTGATATTATATCGGAAAAATGGGGAAGATGTTGGGACCGGGAAAGCGTTCTGGCATAGAGGGTATCAAGGCCTGGGTTCATGTCGAGGGTGTGAGGGAGACGGTCCATTGGTGTTGATTGCTCGTCTGTGGGGTCCACGATGTACTTGAAGACAGCGGAGGCAAAAATGAACGAACCCCCAATGTGATCCACCAGCTTGTCTCTATCCTTCTTTGCTGGCCAATCCCCGTGAGTACGAGTATAGGCTTTGATGATGGGATTTCGTTGCTGCTCGGCCTCAAAGCAGGCACGCATAAATGTGTCGATGTCGTCGCGCGAACAATGGTTGACGAGGTTCTCGAGACGGACTTGATATCTCTCTAGGTGACCTTGAATGTGTTGCTCAACTCGGCTGGTGATGAGGAATCGGAGCGGTACAAAAGGGTTCTTCTCGAAGAAGTCGAGCATGTCATCAATGAAGGCCTTCACATCCTGTCGGTCTTCGCATTCGTCGAGTCCATCAATAACAATGAGGAAGGGACCCTTAAGAAGGGTCGTCCAGAGCAGCCGGCCACTCCAGGCAGCCGCCTTAAAGGGCTCATACACCAAGTGACGAAACTGGGCTGCTAAATTCGATTGTAAGAGGCCGGGCTTTGTGTTGAGCGCCCTCTCAATGAATGGCGCCGCTTCAGGGATCGCAGCGGCTAGCTGGCAGGCTAAGGTCGTCGCGAACCTGGTCATTCTGCTTCGATCGCTTGTGTTTCGAAAGAAGAAAAAGCTTCCCACCAAGCGATTTCTCTCTTCGAATATGACCGCTATTTCTAGGGCGATCGCTGACTTTCCGCATCCCACGTAGCCGTGAAGCCAGAGGACGTGCGTATTCCACAGCACCGTGCTGTCGGCCCAGGCGACGATCGTGCGGATCACGTCTATTCGTGTACCGGGAAGACATGCTGAGTTTGGCGGAGATGTTTCTCGGTCTCGAGTGTGAGATGCATCGAGAATAGGCTGGAGGAGCTGGATGAGAGCTGTAACGCAAGTCATGAGCTGAGAGAAAATAAGCATCGCCCACAGAATCACGTACTTGCTTGATCATTGGAGGAGACGCTTTCTTTGACAATGTAGTTGTTCTGCTCGCCAATTTGGAAATTGTGAGCATTTGGCAAGATTTCAACCTGTGCCGGAGGGCTCTGGGCCATCTGAGAGGTCGAGAAGTGGGATGTGGATGGTTGATGAGGACAGGGGGAAAAATAATGGGGAAGAGAGGGAGCTGCAGCACAGTCAGCGTAAGTCTAACACGAATAAATTACAGTCCTTTCTATAAAAACCTGCGGTCGCTGTCAAGTCGTTTTTGCACGCCGGGAGAAAATGTGACACCTTGTATTGTCACGGTTGACTTGTCGAACGTTGTAGACCGCTTGTTGGTGACAGCTGTCATAACCTTGCTAGCACAACAAAGGCAACGACTGCAGTGACAGTGCTAGTCTCGACACAAGGATACGGAAACTGCACAGATCATATATATAATTATAACGGCACAAAATGACCCTCGCACTGTCACCCGGCTAAGACAGCATAGAAAATGATACAACAGTTACTCACCTGTACCCGAAGCGCTGACATCGCCAATTCTAGCGAGATAACAAGGTTCGGGGTATGTTAAGCATGAACTTGGAAGTTTTTGGTAGAAGAAGTGTCAAAGAAATAGAGACAATCGTGAGTAAGGCGTAGAATACCGGATTTGGGTGAGGATGACCTTGTTCCCAAGTTTCGTCAACATCAACAGCGCCAATCCGCCCGGCTGGTCTAATACAATTGTCGCACGATTCATAGGGTCACCCAAATTGAAGCTATTGCTCCCCGGGCAGATGCGAGGGACCAGAGTCCGAAGGAGTCTGAATTTGACGAAGATAGAGAGTGAGCGTAATGGAGGACACCCGGTCCACGGGTCTTTCTCCCCATCCTGCCTGAGAGACGGGTCAAGACATCGACGGAGAGGAGTACTGAGCGACAATATATGCGATACCCACCTACCTACCTTCCAAATCCGAGAGTGAAACAAAGGAATTGTATAGACATCAAGAGAGAAAAGGATGTAGGTCCCTCAGGGGTCAAGATGTTAACGTTGGCTGTCCAAAGAGAAAGAGATCGAGCAAAACAAAGAAACGAACCAATCGAGAGTTCGAATATTCTTTCGAGAAGAAAGCAAGGTTAAGAGGCTCTTTAATATACTTTTCTAAGACGAACGACACCATACGAGCTGCTTGCCTTCCCACACAAAACTCTGCATTCACAATCTCATCCGGGTCCTCCGAGTCTTCGATCATCGATGTCCGCCTGTACCCAACTACCCAACACATCTAAAAAATAAAGAGAAATAATACATGCAGCGATCTATGACTTTCACTCTCTGAATACACCATCAAAATGCATTAGTATGGTCACTCCCCTCCGCAAATGGCAGCTCTGTAGCCTCGCTGCATTTGTTCGTGTAGCGAAAACAACGCCGACGGCACCATATTCATGCTCAGATCTTGAGTACTGAAGTGCGACTTGCGAGGCGTAGGCAAGTCACCTCTATACATAAGTTGGTGATCCGAGACGACATGGGAGGTGTTATTGGTGTTTAGGGCACCATGTCGTCTACAACAATGGACGTGATTCATGCAGATGGGATGTATGTTAGTCAGTCGGTCTGGACAAACACCAAGACGATAAAGATAGGAGGTAAAATCAAGAAGGGATAGGGAGATCCAATTTACCTTGCCCTTGTTACCTCAAGAGCCTCCGTCGGCAGGTTAGGGACCTCGACAACAACCGAAGGTAACCAGACGTGTGACCAGCTTGTTTACTTCAGTCCGGATCACCAGATCGTCTAGATGGATCCTGTCAGCATTTTGATTGAACGCTCGCAAACCAAACGTCAATGAGCGTTCGTAAATCAACGGAAAGAGCACCAATATCAGAGTAATGATACAGAGGATAAACAGAATCGCCATCCCGTATTCTACATAGCACGATCAAAGCACCGCAACTGAATTGACTCATTGGTCTCTGGGGGCGTTTCGATGGCTTCTGACCTTCGAACTGAAGCTCCTAAGGATGATGCTGAACAACACACGAGAACGTGCCAGTCAACCTCAGCGCGAATATTCAAGCGAGAATGGGGCATACCCAATGAAGAGTATGAAGATAAAGACACCGCCGACTTTATAGGTAAGGAAAAGATCGCATTGAGCTGTGACGCATTCGTCTGCGGGTGCTCGTTCGGCCCAGTAATACTCGTCGCCACACCGTCGTGTCAGTCTACCCTTCCAAACACACAATCCCCAATTGGATGAGCAAGGAAGACCTGAACGTATCAATATTGGGCGACGTCGACGGTGACGATTATCCAATGTCCTCGGCACAGGAAATGCAAACGAATCTCCAACCACGGTTTTCGTGTGCCCGTTGACACAATTTGCTAACTCATGGACATTCCCGTTGTTGCACGAGTTCATCCGTCCAGCGAGATGTTGAGTCCCCAAACGGAGTACGGAATCATGGATAGGATCGCTAAAGACAGCCGTGTCCGTTGCACGAATCGCGCCCAAAAAATATGTGGTTCAGGAAAGTATTTTGTATCCTGTTGATGAGGGTGGGGAGCCGTAACACCTGCAGTGCCTCGAGCGACCTCTCTATCCATGTGTACTATTAATGTAGTGTCTCCCCTCATGGAGTATGTAGCACCTTTCAAACCATCTCTTAAATATGTATCTACTCAACATGTACTTGAAAGCTTCAACGTGTACTCAAAAACTTCAAAAAATCAGCCGAATTTTTCCGCAGTATTTGTGGCATATGGGTGAAGGGTTGGATGCTAATCTTTACTGCTGCCTCATACTGGACTATGCGGAGGCCAAGAACATGGGTGACACCTGGCCCTGCAGAATTCCGAGGACTCCTGTCCTCGGGTACTTGTACCCCAGTGCACCGATGCGCCAAGCAATTTCGTCTGATTCGTACAATGTGACCGTGGGAGGTAACTCCTATTCTGGTACTTTCGAGTCCTCGGAGTTTGCCGCGCGAAGCGACGGCCTGCTGAACACAAGTTGGTTGCAGTATGTGCATGGAAAGCTATCCATTTTAATGCCTGGTAGATCCTTTGAGCTTGCTGAAACAAGAGTATGGGAATGGAATTTAAACTTACCTGATATGCATCAATGATTCTCCAACCACCAAGCGGCTATGGGAGCAAGGTTAAAGGGGTCACTCAATGATCTGATCAAAGAACACAGTAATACATACTGTTTCTATGTGTAACCCATTGGCATTAGGATTCCATGGATGGTCCAGGACGCTGCTGGAACACTGCATTGGATTAGTGGCTCTGAATGAGATAGATTGTGTAAGAGGGAAAGTGCACAACTACCTTTGCTCTAATTGCTGCTTCTACACGCTGCACATTGCATTGCAAGGTCATTGCTTGTTCTGGGTTAATTTCTATGTGGCCTGTAAAGCTGGTCCTTGTGGGTGTGAGATTCTGAATCCTGACATGTGTAAGCACATAAAATAGATGCTGCAGCCAATCATCTAGTGCATGGTTGCATTCCAATTCCAAGGCCAAGGCCAAGGACTCAGTACATCTGCTAAGGATGAGCAAAATCTGCTGCCAGTGGGGCTTGGAATCAAGATCTTGGAATACCAAGAGGAAAAGTTGAATGAATGAAAAGAGGTGCCGATATGGCAAGGTTTGGGAAGGTAAGTCAGTAAGCTGGTGAAGCTCATTGTAGATAGCTGGTTCTGAGACTGCTTTCACAAATTCCCTCCAGTGCCAGCAGGATTGAATGCACCACAGTACTGTTTGAAGAACTGGTGAAAAGGAAGGATTATAGCTTGGCAGGTGGTTGCACTTGAGGTGAAAGTGGCTGTAGGATAACCTGAGATGACATGAAGGTGGTACAAAGAAGCAACTGGATTGACTTTTGGTCGTAAGAAATTGGTGGACAGATGTATGACACATGGTTATGGGTAAATCACGACCCTCTGGAACATTGATGACTGGTTGCAGATTGGTGAGGATTTGAAGGACTTCAAAAGTTTTGATGCCAAGAAGTTTGCTGATCTAGGCAACTGTAGGAGGCTCATGAAGCAGTACAATGGTTGAAATAATTGCAGAGAAATGAAGGTGATTCTCCAATTTTGCAAGGATGTGAGTGTAGAGAGTGTCAAGTGTTTGAGGAAAACAGGGGAATAGTCCTTGTGCAGTTGCTGGTAGCTGGGTGAACTGCTCAATACGCTTCCCACCATGACTGATGCTGTATGAAGCAGCAGCAGCACCAAGTTGCCACCCATCATGCAGGGTAGAGCAGCAATGGAATAGATAAAGGTTGTACAAAGGAGGGGTAAAGAAGCGTCTGGAACAGCTTTCGGCCGTGAGGAAGTCTCGGAGGGATGTGTGGCACATTGTAGCAGGCAGGTCATCAGTGCCTGGAATGTGGATGATTGCTTGCAAATTGACTAAAATCTGAATGACTTTGAAAGACTTTATGCCAAGGAGTTCTGCGATCCTGATGATTGGGAGTGGTTCAAAGGTTAACATGAGGGTTGATATAACATCGGAGAAATGGGGCAGGTGTTGGGATTGGGAGAGTGTTTGGACATAGAGGGTGTCAAGGCCTGGGTTCATGTTGAGTGTGTGGGGAAGATGGTCCATTGGTGTTGATTGATTGTCAGTGGGTTCAACAATATATTTGAAGAGAGCGGATGCAAAAATGAATGGTCCGTCGATGTGGTCGACCAATGTATCCTTATTCTCCTTTTCTGGCCAATCCCTGTGTTCTTGGATGTAAGCCACAATGACGGGATTTGGCTTTATCTCTTCCTCAAAGCAAGTAGTCATGAAGGTGTCAATGTCGCTGCAGGAAGAATAGTTGATGAGATTCTTCAGAAGAACTTGCTTGTTCTTCAGGTGGCTCAGGATGTGTTGTTCAACCCTGCTGGTGATGAGGAACCAGAGTGGGACGAGAGGATTCTGTCAAGTATTATTAGTCAAGTTCGATATTCGATGCTCTCATCACTCCAGAATTTCATCATATGTTTCACGAACTCCTATTATTTACTCCACAGACTTTTAGTATATATAGTATCTACTGTATCTACTTACAATAAGGCTTTAGTCAATCATGTCCCTTGAATAGTCTCCTCCCGTCACTCTCGTTGTCATCACCGCATCAGTCTCAGCTGTCCATTTTTGTCAGATTCTTCTTGAAGAAGTCAAGCATGTTGTCAATGAAGGCTTCCACCTCTTCACAGTCCTCACATTTGTCAAGCCCATTGATGACAATAAGGAAAGGTCCCTTGAGAAGGGATATCTTGAGGAGTTTAACCCGCTTAGCAGCAGCTTTGAATGGCTCATACACCAACCAACAAAGCTGGGCTACCAAGCTTGATCCTAGGAGACTTGGGCCCTCCTCTGTGACTGCCTTCTTGATGAAAGGTGCTGCTTCCAGTATTGCAACGGCCAGTTTGAAGGACAAAGTTACTGCAAACCTCGTCATTCTGCTTCTATTGCTGGTGTTCCAAAAGAAGAAGAAACTCCCGATCAGTCTTCCCCTCCGTTCGTGTTTCAATGCAATGGCCAAGGCAATAGCTGACTTCCCGCATCCCACAAAGCCATAAAGCCAGAGGACATGTGTATTCCAAAGCAGACTGCTGTCAGCCCATGCAACAATCACATGGATCACACCTATTCATGTACCGGCAAAGCATTGTGAGTTTGGCAGAGATGTCTTCAGATCTTGAGTGTGAGATGCACTGTGAATCGGCTGAAGAAGCTCAATGAGGGCTGTAACACAAGTCATGAGCTCAGAGAAGACAGCCATGGCCCACAGAATCGCATACTTTCTTTATCTTTGGGGGAGAGGTAGGTTTGCTGAACAAAGATGAACTTCTGCCTGCCAACTTGGAAATTGTTGGCTTTTGACTGAATTTCAATGTGTGCAGGAGGGCTCTCGGCCATCTGAGATGTTGGAGAGATGGGGTGGAGATGGTCTATTATGAGGACAAGTGAAAGAATAAAAGGGAGGAAAGGAAGCAGTGCAAATATAGCACAGAAGGTGTTCCTAAAAAGAACTGACACAGCCAGCTGAGCGCCTGATGGTTTCTGTCATGTGGTTCTCTGACAATGTCACCAGCCTCTATTGATAAAAGAATGTGTTAGAATGCATAGCCTCTACCTGGCTACAGGTATTTTTAATGCATAGATAGGACCGGAGTGGAAGGTAGAACCAAGGAGAAAACACCCAGGGCTGCAGCCTTGCCAAGTGCCAAAACAAACGGGCTATCCCATCCAATGACCGCCCATTTCAGCGAGATAAGAGGCTGACAAGCATTAGTCCAGAGATCTTTGGTTGAGAAATTGTAGTTTCTCACCTACAAACACATTGTGCTTCCTGATGATGAGATCAGTGCTGCCGAGCTCAGAACACACACACAAAACCACTAACCACAACCTAGTTACCAGCTGTGTACAGTCACGCGGTGTGAGAGTCAGGCCGCACGAAGTCAAAGTGCGAGTTTGTGGGGGTTATTGAGTGAATTAAGAATACTGTGTTCCCAAGTTCTCTGTTACGGGCTTGCTCAGGTCCTTGTTACACTGGAGACGGAGTCGGCCTAAAGTGTACGAGGAGGAGTCCTGGGTGCGGCAGATGGGTCTGGTGGCGGTAAAAATGGCCCAATGGATAAGGGGCGGGTCTTCGAAAGGGTGATAACAAAGGTGCCAAAAACGAAAGGAGACATTGGCGGAGTCGGAGTTGTTCTCCTTAAAAATAAGGGGGGTTATCCGTCCTTCACTGGGAGTGAGAGCTAGAGGGTTCATTGGGGTTGGTATGGCCACTGTTGATTGGTCCGGGGAAGTCTGGGTCGGAAGTTGCTCGTCGTCGTTTGGAGGGACGATAATCAGGAGGGGCTTGATTGTGAGGCAGATGAGCAACAGACGAAGTAACGGAATGGATGAGGGGAGGTGGATCCTCGGTTGGGGATGCAAGCGTCCAAAGTTGTTGCAAAAGGTCAGGGCCTCGCTCTGCGTATTTCTGGTCGAGGAGAGCAAGCGCTGCTGCCAGTTCCGGAGTACTTGGCGGACGGTCGATAGCGCCCTGTGTAGCATTAATAACGTCGCCGACAAGGTTACGTACTATGAATGATCCGAGACGGATCTTAGCGTCTGGGGCAAGGATGAAATATAGTCGGACGTAGGTGATAAGGTAGTGCGAGTCGATTTCGGTTTTAGTGTAGACTGCTAGGGTCATTCACTAGAGAGAGGACTAGTGCGAGAGGAGGAGTTAATACGAGTAGACAAGAGAGTAGATTCTTGAGAACAAGCTGAGGAGTTACCGCTCAGCTTGTACTGCCTATATACTATACATGCTACTGTGCCGCAGTCCGTGCTGAGGCATACATTGGTAATTACGCAGTCCTGCTAAGTAATAGTCCGTAGTCCGTAGTCAATCCGTAGTCCTAAGTTACTAAGTACGCAGTTAGGTATTACAAAGTACCTAACTGCGGTCATCGTTCGCAGTCCTAGTGTTACTAAGGAAAAAAAAAGATACTACTGGGGTTATTACATAACATTCTCTCTTTGATACACTCCACAGAACTAGAAGTACCCTAGTGTACTGCTAGTTAGGTTCCTATTCTTCAGTAGTCACTCCTTATGACTGCTTAAGTTCCTAAGTTTCCAATGCAACTGATAGTTCACGCTGTGTGAAATATAAGCAGAAAAGCTTGATAGATTCGTCGATAAAACGCAAGTAAAGATAAAACAACAATGATACAATGATGCCACTCAAGTCAGTAGTTAGCGTGTATATATACTACTTTGAGCTGCGTAAAATAGATAAAAAGACACATGTGATCGACAAGTTCATAGCCAATAATAAGAGTCCAAGCAAAAGATAAAGAGAAAATAGAACCGGGTATTGGTAGAGGCCGCGCCAAGATTGTAGCTGCGCTGATACGGCGGTTGCCTGCATACCCTTAGAAAAATCGCAAATTGATAGAACTTTTCTTTGGAAGCTCTTCTGAATTAAAGCACTAAGTAACGATAACAACTTATAAAACTTAGCATGTCTTCTGAACATTGCGAAACCAAGAGTCGGAGCGGTTCCCGGCTTCAGACTTAGCAGCTCTGGCTCAGCGACCCAAGTACGACGGTTCGGCAGTGGTGCTTTAAATTAGGAAGGCCCTGTGAACGTATCCGAAGGGTAGAGAAATAATTAGGAACCATAACTGCATGCCTGACCTGGCGAGGTACGGTGTAGGAAGGGAGTCTGCATACTACAAGGGACATCCGCCCTGACATTCGCTAAGCGGAAAGTGTAACATAACTCTGTGGCTTTGAGGATGTGATGGCAAATCTGTTAAGTCAAACAAACCTGACAGTTGCCAGATTTGGAAGTACGTGCAGCCCAGCTGACGGCTTCTGAAGAGCCAACTCAAGGTGTGAACTGATGCGGGGTAGAAACTGGGCCCTCAGTTGTATTCAGAACCCGAGATAGGCTTCGGTCTTGTAAGCCGACGTTGATAGCGAGGAAAGCATGAAGTATGGAAGAGTGTGGAAGGCCTAGAGTTGTGGCAATGACGTGATGAGGGCTTGGGAGAGGTGCCCAGGCAACTGGATAGACGGAAGTAGGGTTGGGAGCAAAGTTATTCACCTCCGAACCTATTCCAAACTATCGAAGCATGTGGAGACACTGGAGTGCCATTTCGGCAGTGGTTCTGAACGCATCTAGGTGCAAGTCTGGGAGAGTCGAGACCTCGTTCTGGAGCCTAGATACCCTCATATGATTATTTCTTTTTGGACTGGTCAATCTCATGTGCTTATATCTCTGTTTGTCTTGGATGTGTTTGCCAAACTTATCTACAGTATTTAATCTTGGACTTGAAGTAACTAAATCTACATAGTGGGTAGCTAGCGTTGTATTTTGCATCCGGGTCTGTGTTACCCACCGAATCTATGAGAGCCTTTCTGTTATCTTTCGCGTGTTTAAGTTCAGAAGTTGTTTGGAGGCCGTGTCCTCACTGTGTTGTCAAAGTTATATCGTGTTGAGACTGTGTTCTCACTTCTGAAGTCAAATCCATGTATCATCAAAGTCTGTTGTCTACGAAGCTTAGCTTCCAAAGCAATAACATTGAACCTGGTTGAGCCTTAGCTCCCCCCTCGAACTTGCGATTGCAAAGTTTACGTTCCAAAGCCTTAGTCCAGCTTGACTTAGAGCTTTTCACTATACCCTAGCCCGCCTCTTATCTTCAGAAGATACTTGGTGTGTTTGTTTTGTGTGTGTGTTGGTGTTAGAGTTTGGTTCTTTGTCTTGTTGTGATTTGAGCCTTAGAATGCGACCTGCGCATCAGTGCGAGTCAGGCACGCCTCTGAACGCCAAATTTAGATCACCATTTCCTTTCTGGTGAAGCTGTGTGAAATGTCGACTGATGATCGAGCATCCTTGCTCCACATCCCCTACTCTTGTTGCTAGTCTCAAGCCGCTTGGACAGGTACGGTTGCCTTGTCCGGCATCACCTGCACCTTTTCACCTGATGCCGACGGTCAGTCTGGTCATTCCCTTGACTCAGGACTCAAGCCGCTTCAGTTCCTCGCGCTGCGTCAGAGTTTATCACAGCCACCCAGCCGTGCCACTAACCATGGACTTTGTCGTTTCGAAGGTTTCCTCAAGCAGCTCCAGCACTTGTACTCAATTAATATGAAGCCGCCTGATTTCTGAACTCCCTGGTAGTGCCGCCTGAGAACCCTGACAGTTGCGTTGTAAAGGTATATGACTTTTCTCAAGCCGCTTCAGTCGAGCCGCCTGACTTTTAGCACGGCGTCAACTAAAATGGCTTCTCCTGGTCAGGGTATAATACAACTGGGGCGGCTTCAAGTTGACAGCCTCGAGTAGCTTCAACTCTCGTGTCCCTAGAGTCGTAGTACTAACTCTTTTCCCTCTCAAGCCGCGTGAACCTTATCGATAGCGTAGTCATTCTTGTACTTAGAGACTCAGACCGCGTCAACTTTATAGTTTATTATCGCGAAAATCGAACTTATATTCGCTAAAACAGACGCGGTCGTATCAACGTGCTCTCAAACGTGAAATTTTGAGCCCCCCAGCCGTAAATTGTTTTATCCACAGAGGCCTATGAAAATGGTGAGAAAATATGAGTATTTGCAATTTAAAGATAAAACAAGATTTAAAATACACATTGGATGTTTGACATGAAGCTTGGACGGTGTGCTAAACAGGTCATTGTTCAAATGAACATCGACTTTGACCGAACTGTTCGAAGTGACTAACAAAAGCCTCTCCAACATGTTGAAATCCCTAAAATTGCGGTGTTGGACATTTGCACCAGAGTAACATCAGCCACTTGATTCTGTCTATAAGTGGATGCGTCAGCTGGCGCAAACAACTGAGGGAAAGTGAGATGGAATTACAACTAAAGAAATCAGTCCATTGCTCTTGGTGAGGCTGAGGTCATTGAGCTGGATATGCTCAGTAATTGTTGCGTGAACTCATTGGGACGTATTGTTCACATCAGTCTCCGTATTCTTAATCTGTGGCATTGAATGACATTGGATTGACTGCTGAAGTACAGTGAGCGTCTCAGAATGAAGTTAATTGCCCGAATTATGGCAGTCAATGTATCAGGGCATCTACAATATTACTAATCCATGATTAACGATCAAAAGGAGGAAAAGAAAGGACTTACTCATGAAAATTCTAATCCTATTGTCTCCAGCCCTCCTCAAAAGTTTGCAAAGCTTCACTAGGTTGCTCATCTCTTGATGGTATCACTGAAGTGCCATATGCACTGCAGCGCTGTTTTGCTTCTCCGCAGTGGAAGTCAAGATAACAACACTTCCAGATGCACACTCACCGCGAGAGGGCAAATACAGTGAGTCAGATGAAAGGTAACCCAAATGATGTCATAGACACCAAGGGATACCGCCGGCCGAGTCTTGAATGGAGTGATTAGCTGCATACAACCTTGTACAAGTTAAGCACGCTGGGGGAGAAGCAGGCTTTGTCCCGCTGGTCAAGCAGCTCTCATGGCATGAGGATTTGAAGTCAGCAACTCCTCCCTTGGCAACTGAGAGCAAGAAACTCACCCCACCATGGTGCTCTTGATTCCAGCTACCCATCAGAATCCACATCGAAATGGCAACACTGGCAAAATGACTTCAGAAGCCTCAAACCACAGGTTTGTGCCAATCAGGCAAATAGACAAACCCCCATGAAAGGGGTGCAGCCTAACATGTTGGATACCGTACCTTGAGTGGACATGTCCCTTTGGGATGTCCATATGGAGGAGGCTTTGGTAGTGCATGCAGGGCTTGGAACGTTCAAACAGCCTTGATTTGTTGTGTTGAGGAGGGCCATGATTGCTAGCTACACCAGAGGATGAGCAATTACAGTGGGTTCCAGAAAGTAACTGGACAGCACACAATTCATTGGTGGAATAATTTGACAATTACTCAGCCACTATTTCACTGGGATGCTTAAAATTTATTGAACTGATAATACCACAGTCCAGTATGACCCCCCAACAAAAACAGATGTTCTGGGTTATCACAAATGACAGGATAAGTGAATGAAGCTGCTTTCTGGGTGGCAGTGTCTGGTTACTTTCCGGAACCAACTGTACGCTTGTTTAGCAGCTACTATTTGAGCAGTTCAGGTGATCCCCCGCAGCTGGGCTCAAGTAGCATTGAGGGCAATTGCAAGGGATCCTAATAGTATCACCAGCCATGTCGAGAGAAAGGTTCCCACCCCTTACAGTATTGCTAGAACAGAACCCTCTTGGAGTCAGGGATGGCAGTTTCCGTCCAGTAGTTGTGCTCACCAAATTGGCTCTCTTGTTTCCAATCCAAAAGTTTTGCACTCGCGATGTTGACATCGCCTTTTTCTTTCACATCAGCCAAACATCAGCATTCCATCACACTCGTCAATATGGTTCCTCAATAGTTATCAAATTCATAGTTTTTGGAACCATTCACAGCAACCGTGGCCAGCACCTTTGGCTCCGACGTTCCTTCCCTCATTGTAGGAGCAGTTCATTGCACCACCTTTTGTGAGGCTTGACCCATGAAAGCGTTCTGCTGATCCTGTGGCTCTCCTCCATCGTCCCGTCTGCCGCCGTCTATTGTTCATATCCACCATCATCCGAGCCACCGCTGATACGCCGTCTGCATAGACACCCTCTCAAATTCGCGAATCTATTCGTAAAGTTTGCGAATCGACGTAGATAATTGGAGAGATCTTCTTGAAGGACGGGAAATATAAGAGTTGGAGTTATCCCTGACTGTCAACTAAGCAGACGCCCTAGAGTACGAAAGAACGTTGAGTAAGACGGTTCTGCAACGACACTTTAAGTTCACAAAGGTCTCACGAACGTATCCGAAATGCAGTCATACTATTCGAAGTCTAACTAGCATGCCTGACCTGGCGAGGTACAATGCTAGAGGGAGTTGTGCACATTCCAAGGGAATTCGCCCTGACATTCGCTAAGCAGAAGACTTCACGAAGCAGCCGGTGGCTTCGAGAATTGATGAGCGATCCGCTAAGTCAATAAGCGTTGACGTGACCCGAATTGGAAGGAACGGAAGCAGTGATCAATATTGGACATCTAATCCGAAGTTCGTGAACCTGCTTGGAAAACCGGAAAGTA
>JANBPK010000838.1:0-52172 GCA_027579435.1 Candolleomyces eurysporus | reverse complement strand
CATCATTCCTCCCTTATTTTGGTGCAAACGGCCCTGCACCGTTTCTCCCTGTTTTTGGTGCACGACGGCCCTGCACCATTCTCTATTAGATTTTGGTGTATTTTTCCTGCACCAATCTCTGACTAAGTGCCCTCTTCTCATGTTTTATGTCAAGAATCTTGTAGGTGGATCGACAGTCTCATCAGAGTTCTTTGACTGAAGATCATTCTGAAGCCCAGATCTAAGTAGACTAATACGGCTGGGGGGCGGGAGGTTCCCAGGGGAGGGCGCGTCACGCTTCTGGTGCACCAACCCCTCGCACTGTTTCCCTGCCTGGGGGCCCAGGGCGAAGTGCAATTGGTGCACCACTTTTCCATGGACAACTACCCTGACTTTTGCACCAAAACCACTTAACTGGCTGCGCTCACCGCATCATCCAGCATGTCATTGGTGGCATCGGATAGTACTTCCATGTTGGCTCCTCTTGGCAATTCCTTCTTTGGTCTTCGTGGATGCAAGCACACGCACAACGCACTGGATTTTGCCATTGTCAAGCTTATCTGCACTGCCAAAATCCCCCCAAATGTTGTCGACCTCCCTGAATGGAAGGACATCTTCAAGATCCTTGCCCCCAGCTATCAGCCGGCCTCAAGAACCAAGCTTGTCGATTCCCATATCCAGTCTGAACAGTTGTGTGTTTGAGAGCTTCAAATCGAGTTGCTCAAGAAGGAGAAACGAATCAGCATTTCTTATGATGGCGGCTTGTTGGAATGGTCAGTCTCTCCGAGTCTACACAGTGCATGCAACAACCGAATCTGGCCGTGTTTTTCTATTGGAAGGACAAGATGGGACACGCGATCAACATATGGGCGTTTGGATCTCGGATATGGTCCTTAGTGTGAGTAATCCTGTTGAAATATTCCGTACATTTCTCTGCCTTTGCGGATGACTGCGACCGTAGATACTTAGATTATGGTCTCGTATCCGTATCTCACTCATTATGGTATCGCTTTCTTTCGTTACTCATTCATTTTATCTTTTATTTTACACTCTGGTAGTATGAACGACGCCCGCAATATATACATCGATTGTATATAAGTAGACTTATGTGTAGACGAATTCTATATAGTTTTGCAACTCACCTTCCGTGTTTCTCAACAAGTTATGAGCCCCGTCTTGCTCTGAACTTGAAGAATTTGTCAAACTGTCAACTTACTATCAAAGAACTTACCTGCTTACTCTCTACTCGCCCTCTTCTCTCTTATCGCGATGTCAACGGACACGAATAGCGGCATGGGTCCATATAGATTGGAACCTTTGAATGCGACCAACTGGGCGCCTTGGAAAAGGCGAATGCTTGCAATACTTCGTGAGCAAGGTCTCGAAGAAATGATTACTTCGGCTGGGTCGACCACTCCATCTGTGGCTACTGAAGCAGCGGAATGGAAGAAGAAGGAACTGAAGGCGAGGACTAGACTGGAGTTGGCGATCAGGGACTCTGAAATGGGTCATATTGTTGGAGCAGATACAGCGTACCAAATTTGGGAACGGCTTTGTTCGGTGAAAGAATCAAAGGGTCGGTTGGGGATTTTGTCAACACGACGAGCGTTGTATCGGTCACAGGCTCAGGAAGGTTTTGATATGGTGGATCACATCAATAACCTTCGATCGCTGCAGGCCGAACTCGCTCTCATGTCCAACACTGTGTCGGACAAGGATTTCGTGATGGTTGTCCTCTCATCGCTTCCAGAGAGCTGGGACGTCTTCACAACCTCTTACCTTGGCTCCCACACCGGTAGCAATCAGCCTTTGAAGGCAACCAAGTTTATTCCGCTTCTATTGGATGAAGATCGTCGAAGGAAGAGCAGGGAGGGAGGATCCGAGAATTCGCTTCAAGCGAAGTTCAAGACGGATAAGGAGTGCTTTAATTGCAAGAAGAAAGGGCACCTGAAGAAGGACTGCTGGGCAAAAGGAGGAGGAAGAGAAGGGAAGGGTCCAAGGGGCAGGAGGGGGAAGAACCAGGCTAATCAGGTGACGGAGAAATTGGATTTGAACTCTGCGGTTGCTGTGACTTACATGGCACGATTTGGCAACTCGGACACATCCAAATCTACCTGGTATCTCGATTCTGGAACCACCTCCCATATCTGCACTCAACACGATGCATTCATCGACTTCACTCCTCTCTCAAACACCACCATAGATGGGATCAGTCCAGCTGCGGCGATTGCTAACGGAATCGGATCAGTTCAAATTAATTTCCGAGTTGGCAACAACATCATTGTGCATGCACTACGAAATGTGCTGTATGTACCCGAGGCTCCAAATTGCCTAATGTCACTCAGTCGTTTTGATGAAGGTGGAGGAGTGGTTAGTTTTGGGAATGGGAAATGTATTTTGAGGGATAGGACTGGAAAGGAAGTGGGAACTGGGAGGAAGACAGAACGGTTGTATTTGCTGGATGCGAGGGCAGTGCTACACCGCGAACGAGCCAATGTTGCGGTACCATCGGCCAAGACTTGGGATCAGTGGCACCATCTTTTTGGTCACATCGGAATAACGACACTCGAGAAGACTCACAATCACAACATAGTTGACGGATTTGATGTCGACGAGTCATCTATCCCCTCTCCCACTTGCGCCGCTTGTCTTGAAGCAAAGATGACGCATCGTAGTTTTCCCAAACAATCCGAAACTCGTGCAAAGGCACCAGGTGAAGGATTCCACAGTGACGTATGGGGACCAGTCCAAACTCAGTCAATCGGACGGTTCAAATATTATTTATCGTTCACTGACGATTACTCGCGCTACGTGAAGTTGTTCTACCTAAAGGAGAAAGGGGAAGCGGCAGAGAAGATACGGCATCAGGTGGCGGCGGTTGAGCGCAGGTTTGGAAAGCCTCCCGCATGGATCAAGTTTGATAATGGGAAGGAATTGGTGAACGAGGCAACAAAGAAGTTGTGTGGGGAGAAGGGAATTGAAATCCATACCACTGCCCCATACTCACCTTTGCAGAATGGCGTAGCTGAACGCCTCAATCGCACCCTTCTCGATCTTGCCCGTGCCATGCTCATTGCCAAGAAATTACCCGCTTACCTGTGGGACGAGGCCGTCAATCACTCTGTATATCTCTGTAACCGAGTCCTTGTCAGCGCACTACCTAATCGGACACCCTACGAAGCTTACCTGGGGAAGAGACCGAGTGTATGGCACTTTCGGGAGTTTGGATCGGACGTGTGGGTGTTGGATGAAAGTGTGGGAAGGTCAAAATTAGCGCCGAAGTCAAACAGAATGGTATTTGTGGGGTTTGTGGAAGGGTCTGGGGCGATCAGGTACTATGACTCCAAGATGAGGAACATCAAGGTGTCTAGAAATGTCGCTTTCAGTCACAATCAGGAGGTGAAAGCAGTGAACATACCAGGATTGGGAATCGAGGAGGGGTTAGATGTACTGAATATTTCCCCGATAACCGATCAACGGAACGACAACATCAAGATCGCTTCCCAATCCGGCAGTCCAGCTCAAGCGCCCTATCAGACGCTCACCGAGGACGATAATCCACCCTCCGACAATGACATTCCCCTCGAAAACCTAGCCGACTTACTTCAACCACAAACCAGCAAACTATGCAACCAAAAGATCACGATTGATTACAAGAAAGCTGGAAATCCCGATACTCGCAAACCCGCAGAATCAGCACTCAACCGTGAACGCACCCATCAGATTAATGAAGCACGCAAGGAGAAGGAGCGAGAACGCACCTTATTATCGAAGACTACTATTGAAGAAGTCGTTGATGTAGATGCTCCACTTCCCCGTGATGTTCAGGAAGCCCTAGGAGGATCGGAATCACAGGAATGGCTTGGAGCCATCATGGAGGAGTTGGATAATTTGAAGCGGATGGGGACTTGGGAACTGGAGGAACTTCCNAAAGGGACGAGAGGCTGTTGGATGTAGATGGGTTTTCTCAAGGAAGAGAGATGAGAAGGGCAACATCATACACTATAAAGCGAGGTTGGTTGCACAGGGTTTTTCACAGAAGCCAGGAATGGATTTTGACCTCGATGGGACTTACACACCTGTTATGCGACTTGAAACACTTCGCGGATGCCTTGCCCTTTCAGCTATCAAACAACTCTATGCCTTTCAACTCGATTTCTGCAATGCCTACCTTAATGGACGACTCGACGAGGAGATTTATATGAAACAACCCCCTGGTTTTTCGGACAACACAGGTCATGTTTGTCGCCTTCGTCAATCACTCTATGGCTTGAAACAAGCTGGGAACATTTGGAACAAGGAGTTCAACACAGCAATGAAGGAGATCGGTTTCTCGCAGCTAAAATCTGATTATTGCTGCTATCTTTGTCGCATTGGCTCTACTTTCACCATCCTACTCCTCTGGGTCAACGACATCATCAGTTTTACCAATTCCAACAAGGAGGAGTCTGTTGTCGCTCAGCAGTTAGGCGATAAATTCGAAATTAAGGTACTTGGACAACCCAGCATGCTCCTAGGCATGAAGGTTGAACAAAGCGAGGACAGACGTGTTGTTTCGCTCTCCCAGACCCATTACATCGAGTCCATCCTCAAACGATTCAGTTTAGAGGATGCAAACCCAGTTACAACTCCCCTCAATCCCAACGTCGACCTCGACTCCCTTGACACACCCCCAACCAACAACTCCCTCGATTCTCAAGAATCCAGTTTTTATGCGACAGCAATTGGAACTCTTTCCCATGCTGCACTCGGATCACGTCTTGACATATTGCACGCCGTTTATCGACTTGCGCAATTCACCAAGAACCCGCAGCCAAAACATTGGACAGCTGTTAAACGAATCTTTCGCTACCTCAAAGGAACGAAGGATCTACGACTCACTTTTGGTGGTCCTGAGCAAGAATGGACCACCGAAATCACCACCTATTGCGACGCCGACTGGGCTTCGAATGCTGACCGGAAATCAGTCAGTGGTTATGTTTGTATGCTTGCAGGAGGGGCAATTGCTTGGAGTTCAAAGAAGCAAACATCTGTTGCTCTTTCGACTGCCAAAGCCGAGTACGTTGCTGCAACACACGTAGCCAAGCAGGTCCTATGGTTCCGGACCCTCTTTGGCGAACTTGGTTTTCCCCAGCCTTCGACTTCGACCATCTTCACTGACAATCAAGCCGCTGTCGCAATCGCTCACCACCCGGAGTTCCACTCTCGAACGAAACACATCGACATTACACTCCATTTCCTTTGCGACCTTGTACAGAACGGAACCCTTAACACGGTTTATATCAATACTCGCGATAACTTGGCCGATATTTTCACCAAGGGCTTACCTCGCCCTACACATCAAGATTTCGTTCAAAGAATCGGACTTCTTGGGCCCGGATACGATACCAAGGAGGGGTGTTGAAATATTCCGTACATTTCTCCGCCTTTGCGGATGACTGCGACCGTAGATACTTAGATTATGGTCTCGTATCCGTATCTCACTCATTATGGTATCGCTTTCTTTCGTTACTCATTCATTTTATCTTTTATTTTACACTCTGGTAGTATGAACGACGCCCGCAATATATACATCGATTGTATATAAGTAGACTTATGTGTAGACGAATTCTATATAGTTTTGCAACTCACCTTCCGTGTTTCTCAACAAATCCCCTCTCTGTTGTCATCTTGCACTCACTCCCTGTATAGGTTGTCAATGAAATTGGTCCTGAAAATGTCATATCTATTTCGTCTGACAACACTGGTAACACTTGGGTTGCCCATGCTCACATTGTTGAGAGCCTCAAGCATGCATTCAACCTACCCGACCCAATCCACCATATCAACAACACCTGGAAAGATATTGCAAGCCTGGAGTATTTCAAATCCGTGAGTCATTCTTTACCTATTACTCGCAATCGATATTGATTTCCCAACTCCTCATAAGGTCACCACCAACGTTCGTAGCACGGTCAAGTACTTCAAGCAGTCCCATTTTGCAAAGGAGCAACTGCGGCAGCTCCGGATCCAGGTGGGTCTTGGGGCAGGTCTTGAAAGTCCCACCAACACGCGGTTTCTGTTGATCGTGTGGTCTGGTATCTCTGTTCGGCGCTGTCTCCCTGCAATTCGGCAATTGAATACCACAGAAGTCATTGAACTTCCACTTGTACGTGCTAGTTTTCTCATTGATTTTCTTACACTAATTTGGCGCTTTGCTCAACAGGAGCTCCATGACGTTTACATCCTGAACTCCCCAGCAACACTCCAGTTTGAAATTCAATTGACCCAGATCATTTCCGTTGGCGACCCTTTTGCAAGAGCAATTCAATGCCTTGAAGCTACAGCTACCAACCCGGCAGACGTCTATTTGTACTGGATTGCAATCATATCTCGACTCAAAACTGCACTTGAGACTGCTCATTTGCCGGATCCCATTTGTCAAGCAATCCACAGGATAGTGAACAGACGATTCCAGCAATTCTTCATCAATGGGCCAACAAACATTCACCTGTCTGTGTTTTATCTCCATCCCGGTGAGTTTCCTTGACCGAATCCCATTCAATCTTATCCTCATCCTCATATAGATTTCGTTTGTTCAAGTATTCTTTGCAATCCCAACCCACTTGCCTTCACTATCAAGATACCAGCTAGCGCATCCGAGAAGTCCTCTCAAAGCCAAGTTCCACATGGCATATCAAACCCAAAGACGTTCCTCGAGGTTGGAAAATACCTCCATTAACTCCTTGTTGTCAAGATCACTCACGGCAGCGACGAATATCTGAGTACCTACAAAGATAAGCCAGCAACGGTTGTGAAGGGCTTCAAAACTCAATTCACAGCCTTTGCCCAAGGCGTCTATCCATTCGGTGTGGGGCTTGGACCAGGTCAAACACCTCTGCAGTACTGGAAGACGTTTGAGAAGACTGCCAATGCTGGCATTCTCGCGGTGCGTGTCATCACTCATTACCTTTGGCTTTCCAATAACCCACCTTGAACCCACCCATCACCTCAGGCCATTGCGGTGAAGCTGTTCTCGGCAGTCCCGCACTCAATGGCTGACGAAAGGACAATGTCCTGCATCACCATGCTCAACACTGCCCAACATTCTCGTCAATCCGTTTCTTCAGTCATTGCGATGGCCCAGATCCGCAATTACTACCATGGAGAGAAACTGAAAAAGGTCAGTTCTGTGTTTCATCACTTACTCCTTTGTTAACACTCTTCCCAGCTGCGCCGCTCTGCTCGCCCCAGGCCGGTTCTCCGCTTTTTCGATGTCAACAAGCCGCGCCGAGGAATCGACGACGACGAGCGTGATTCGGACTCCGATGAATCTGACGACGACGCTTCCCTGGCCTCTCTAGGCTCGCAACCATCCGTTCACATGTGACGCTGTCACGGGATGTTGTCACAGCGTGATGGTGAGCGTCAGTGAACCATTGTTTACGTTTCCTTCCATAAATAGTCATAATTTTGTATATGTTGCCGCTTAATTGTATGATGCTGTAGAAGTAAACATGGCAACACAGAGCGGAACGAATGGCCGCGAGTCTATGGCCTCTCCCAAGATCTCCGCCAAGGCAGCTGACACACCAGATGTTCCACCTATTCTACCAGAAGACAATCCCGACAGCGAAATCAACCTCTTTAGCATAGAGGTCAGGGAACTGCTTGCAGATGTACCATTGCCCAAGCCGGGCACGACCTTGCCAGTGTTGCCTAGAGCGGACGCTTCTACCGGGGATGAGCTTGGAGGGACCTTTGATTTAGGGAACTGGGCTTAACTCGTATGTTCTATAGTTCGTTTTCGTCGCTCCATACCTCCTATGCCATCCTATACCATCATCCCCGCCCTANGATCTGCCCCCCCACCTGGCTCTGCGCCCGAAGTCCGGCAGGGGACTGACCACGTGACCCAGTGTAAATAAAGTAAATTTACACCGTAATTTTGCATTTAAGCCGGGCCAAAAATTTTGGTCCTGTAATTTACTGCTTATATACACCGGGGGGAGTTTTATATGCAACCCTATTTCGCGCAGCAAAGGGCTGCCGTAGAGGGCGCTTAATGGCATCCTCCGTCTTGTCTCTTGACTACTCCTAGTCGAAATGGAGAGCCCCTACCCCGAAGACCTCTTTTCTGTACCCTTGGTTCCGCTAGTCAGCAAACGAAGAGCTGCACGGCCCCCAGCACCCCGTCATAGGCATGCTACACCATCAGGTATGACCCCTTGTTTTTGCTTGAGAAGCTGTACTGAATTGAGAGCAGGGCCTTGGCCGTTTATTGACATTGACGATGAGGTTTGGGAGATCGTATAATGACCCCTCTTCTATTGACTAAGGATCCTTCTATGCCTACAGGTCGACCAAAAGCAGGTTGAAGACCCTGACAATCACCAACCTATGTCTGCAGCACTATGCGAGCACGAGTTTTTGAGAGGCCAAGACTTCTGTTGGTGCAAGTATCCGCAGTCGATGTACCCGAACTGGACACCGAGGCAGCAGAAGAAGAGCAATATTAAGATGATAATTGCCAAGTCCAGGGGTCGCTTTCTGGTGTACTATGTCGACGTTGGGAATGATGGCAGGTTCCAATCTCTGGATCTTCCCAAATTGGTAGGCGCATGCCCTGCAGAAACTTTGGCCGCACAATGGGCATTGATGATGAGCGAGGTGAGCGCTGGGATCTATCGTTTATCAATGAATTGAATGTTGAGTACTGCATCCTAGCGTCCTGAGGCCTCGAGAGCGAGAGTGGTATTCCTCGACAATCTCACCGGTCCAGCTCTGCAAATGATGGGCACGCGATACAATATTGAACCATTCTTATTTTCGTCTACCATCGGTTGGATACCCTCACGATTCCAATCCCATGTCGTCCCGCATTGCGGAGATCGTAAGTGGCAGCCGTTTGTTCAGAGTTCACAAAATTAAATCCTTGTCAGATATCACTATCACATTATCTTTCATTCGGGGAGTACAGGAACAGACTATCTCCAATCCACCCACTCCTTGTCCTAGCATCTATAGTTTTCAATCAAAACCGACAACGCTCAGTCGTCGACTCCCCGATTTAATAATTGATACTCAAGCACCCCTTCCCTTGAGATCCTGTAAGNTTTTTTATGCTATCTTCTACAACTCCGCTTATTCATTCGACCATCAGCCGGCGTATACCTTATTCCCGACTTTCTTTCCTTACATATGGTTCGGTCTCTCGACAACAGCACCATCATATCATCCCACTCCGGCAGGGATTTGTTCACGACCACCGCGGAGGTCATGCATGACCGTTTCTTACTCACTGGCAAATCAGTGTATTGGAGCTCGATCTTCGCGAGGACCAAAGATGCTACGTTCCTCCTTTTGAGCATCTTGTGGTATGTGATGTATTGCTGGGACGAGGTGTTCGAATCCCTCTATAACCACACTTGCTTTTTGGTAAGCGACCCCCATGTTGCCAAGTCTCTACCTATACTTACCTTTACCCGGGGTTTGACAGGAATCGATGGCGATGGAGACCGTTACTGAATTGAGATTGACACACACTCGGGAGCTTCATGCTATTAGGGCTCACCTGATGCACTACGAATCTCTGCTCGAAGATTTCAGGAAGGCTGTTGAATTCGTGCAGAATACGCCCAACCCTGGACTTGATAATCCAGAGGTCCTGTCGGACGAGCTAAGGGAAACCACTCGTTCCCTTATCAATAGGGAATGCGGGAACTTGCTCAGGGATATCGCGAGGTTGGAGCGGAGTAGGGTGATGCAGGACAAGAGGTTGAAGAATGTCATGGATCTGAGCTTTAGCCTCATCAATATTGAAGATAGCAAGCGGATGCAGAAGCTCACGGAGGCGGCTGTGAGTGATAGTGCAGGTTCGTTCTTCATTTTCCATCTATCTTAAATAGCCCACCGACTGAATGCGTTCTAGCTATGAAACAGATTGCCTATCTCACGATGGTCTTCCTCCCTTCGAGTTTCGTGGCAGTAAGTTACAGATCGCTTCCAGGTTCCGCACTCGCTAGATGTATCGACATTACTTTTTATCAGGCCGCCTTCAGAATGAACACTGTGGAAATTAACCCCGAAGAAGCTGCATCCAGCATGACTCTAGCCAAATACTTCGCAGTCGCACTGCCTCTCACATTCGTGACTATCTGGGTCGTCGTTGCGTTCCAAATCAAGATTGAAGATACACACGCGAGCTCGATGGCTGGCAAGTTAGAGGGAGCTCAACGACAGCAGACTTGGCAATCTGAAGTTGCACGAAAATTGGATGGGAAGAAGTATAAGAAACTTGGGGTATTTTCTAGGTTGCTGTGGCCTATCCTTTTAGGTAAGAGTATGATGGATAGGAGGAGGTTCGTGGAGAAGGCGAAGAAGACCGCTATTTCAATTCATTCGTACCAAATCCAGTGATGTATGTATGCTTGTATTGTTTCATCTTGTTTGTTTTCTCCTTCGTTTGACTTGTATGTAGTAATGGATACCTTTCATGTTTTATTATACCATATGCAATCCTTTAATCTACCAAGGCGCTTCTCTTTATCTCTTCTTCGAGAAGGATATGAACCCAGCCGTTGCTGTGAGGGAGACTGAGAAGATGTGGCAATACCTGTGCGCACGACAACCTAATATGAACCATACGTTAGGGTTTTAGGCAGACGTCTGATTTCCGGCACGCGGCTGCCCACCCCCTGCGACTGTCCCCTTGTATTCGAACCGCCACGACCTACCCTCGATATCGCGTTTGAATGCTTCGTGAGCATTAGCTGGGTATCGACGAGACTCTCAACTCTCCTCAAGCCCCGATATCGATGCCGAGGGACGATAACTCACCAGCTCCTACATGGGAGGCGCTACGAGGTCAGCTCTAGTTCAACGCCGGTTCAGGTTTAGTCTACAAACAGTTTATCTGACGCTGTGTGTGTATTTAGAGCCCCAGGATACCTCCGAAGACAGCGGGGGCGAAGACGAGCTCAACCATGAGTACGATCCTCCAGAGAATAGACCAAAGTTGCCCTCTAGAGGCAGCTCGAACAACATGAAGCGGAACAGGGAGGGGTCCGGGATTGCTTCTGGACGACCTCAAAAGCGTCCGAGGCCAGGCGTGGTGGCAGGGAGTGCCGGTAGTAGCTCTGGAAATGGTCGAAGAGGTGAGTGTCTATCCCCGATAAACTGCATGTTCGGTTTCCCTGATCGCGATGCTGTGAAACGCGTTATGTTATTAGCGCCTGCCACTATGAACAGGGGATCATTCAGTGCGGGACCATCGAAGCTGAGGGAGCAATTTGGACCATCCTCCAAGGAACCACCCGGACCAAGCCTCGATGCACTGCGAGGCCCCAAGCCTTCCTTGGGCCGTTCGGTGACGGAAAAGTCGCTGTCTCGATTAAACAGTAAGAGTCTCTCTGAATTCGTACGATACATGCCACCGACCTTTTTACGTCCCAAAGGTTCGATCAACGCTCCTCGCAATTCTTTACCTACCCTCCCATCGCAAGTTCAGGCAAGAAACGGTGTCGGTGCTGGCCCGAGCAGTATTCGCAAGAAAGCTCCTGCGGGTCGTATGGACTCGGATTCGGAGAGTGGAGGGGAGCCAGGTTCATCAAGTAAAGTAGGGGCTTCCTCAAGTGAACCAGACCCTGTACCTCGCCAACGACTGCAACAAATCGCAAGGAAGACTACCGGGAGTAGCAAGCCGCCAAGGAAGAATAGTGGGCCGGGACCAGGAGACGATGTCATTATACTCGACTCAAACTCAGACTCGGAGCCAATTCCACCTCCAGAGCCGGCACCGACCCGTCTCTTACAAGTCGGTAGAAAGTCTACCGGTTCTGGCAAGCCTCCCAGAGCGAATCCGCCATCCTCTCCTTCGAAGCCGGCCCAACAGTCAGGTTCGAGTGTTTTTAAGTCGCCGGTGAAGTCTACCTGGACGGGCTTTGCTGAGAAGATTAGCGCAGGATCTTCAAAAACTGGTGCTGGCGCCACTTCGCCGTCGNAAAAAACCACCTTCGTCAAAGATAACCAACTCAACGCTTGACGGTTTTGTCGTCAAAACTGGAACGATATCTTCGAAGCGCAGCACAGAGCCGGTCACCAGTGGCGAGTCTGTGGATAAAAGGCATCTAGAAGAAGCTCTGGGAATCGAGGAGTCCGTTTCAACAAGGCGACCTTCCACACCAACCTCCAAAGGCAAGAAAGCTGTCGAAGAACAAGTTGTCACACCAACTAACCCCAAAGCAAGCGGCGTGAGTGCTTTCTTGTCCCATTTTCTGATCACCGTCCTCATTAGCATGTACAGTCCAGGAGCAAGAATGCCACCTCTACAGCAAGCTATGATCTCGCAGGCACGATTCAGGCAGCAGGGGAGCAAAACTCTCGCTTGGCTACTCGACGTCGCAGTCCGAAGCCAGCTACGCCCCAATCACCGCCTTCCTTAGCTGCTGAATCGTCAGCAGCGGGCGCCTCCGTTGACAGCGCTATTGACCTTACCCTGAGTACTGACGAGGACGAAGAAGAGCCGGCAACTCCCCTGCGTTCGACCCCGCACCCTCGAAGGAAGNCCCACCAGGGCTTCTTTCCCTCGGCCCGCCAGCGCTACTGCGGCGACCGACGCCGACAGTTCAGACCCAGAGCTTGGATTCGTTCCAGGTCGTAGGCGTCCGCCGAGCTCAGGATCGAGCCGTCGAACAGTGCCAAGACCCCAACCGCTGCTGGCCAGGAAGACTGATGTTAATTCACCAACCAGACGGCAGGAGGCGCCGACTTCGCCTGTCCGTAGGCATACAATGCCTACCGCTGCCGCAGAAGCGACGGTGAACGAGACGACAAATGCGCCAAGCGTAACGAAGATCGCTGCGCCTGCACCTCGAAGAGGACCCTCCGTATCGCCTCCTGCGTCCGTAATCTCCATTCACTCCTCTAATCCGTCCCGAGAGGCGTNCCCCCCGACCTACGTTACCGGTTNCCCCAACTGCCATTCAGGCCACCTGTTTCACGGTCGAATACGAGACCGAGTATCCCAGTCACTGCAACCATTTCCGAACCAATAAACTTCGAGGTCGTTGTCCCTGAAAGCGCCGTAGATCGTCTGTCCGACGACGATATTGACGAAGCGGGGGCTACATCCGCGTCTGATGCGGATGCAGCCATGGAGGTCGATGCCCTGCTTGCACCATCGGCCCGTGGAGCTTCTTCAGAGCTGGATGGTCTCACGGAAGCGTTGGGTAGCCAGAAATTGACCACCTCGCCGGCTTCCGACGAGGATGATATTATTGCCAGCCCTGAAAAGTCACCTTCTCGACCTCAGCCTCGTCAACCTTCTCCCGATATCGCCGCTTTCAGCGACGACTTTTATGCCAGCGACGACGCGGAAACCGATGATAATGTCGCGGTGCCTATTCCAATGATCACGCCGCGTGAAAGCTCTACCTCTGTGTCATCGTCTTCTGCGGATTCAGAACCATGCCACACCCCAGCCGACCTCCCTATCATACCATCTCTTTCCTTTTCTGGAGGCAAAAGCTACGGCGGGATCCAAGCCCTCACGTTTGACAATTGGCGTGAGCAGTTTACTCCCAAAGTCTATTATATCAAGGACCTCCCGAGTAGCCTCCACGACCAAATCAACAGCTGCAGCGAACGTTTCCGGATGTGTCCAGATATGCGGAAAGTCTTGACGGCTGAAATGTCTTTCAACACGATGGAAGACGAACCTTATGCACCTCCCATCCAGATCATCAATAACGTGGATCATGAGCCCACGCCGCCTTGGGAGTTCCATTATGCGAATAGGATATACCATGGGCCTGGGGTGCCTGACCCGGATATAGCGAACTTGAGGGGGTGTGATTGTGTGGGCAAGTGCGATCCCAAGAGCAAGACGTGTGCGTGTGTGCAGAAGCAGAGGGATTTGATCCAGTATCCGGAGGAGAACTCGGAGGCGTTTCATTCTGGGTTCTTGTATGATAAGCACAAGAGGTTGAAGCATTGGCCTTACCCGATTGTGGAGTGTAATGCGCTTTGTGGGTGTGAATCGGGTGAGTGGTTTTTACGNGGTTCTTTTTTTTTTCGTGTTCGATTTGTTGGCTGACTCTGCTGGTTTGTAGGTTGTTCAGCACGGACGGACAGTCGCTGTCAGTATCCAGAAGACGGAGAAGAAAGGGTGGGGTGTCTTTGCGGGCGCGAAGAAGATACCAGCTGGAACATTCCTTGGGATCTATTCTGGAGAGCTTTTGAATGTCGAGGAGAGCGATGAGCGCGGAAAGTCAGTCTCTTGTTTGTATTCCCTAGAACTACAGCTGACTGGGTTTTTGTTCTGTGTGGATGCAGGCACTACAACTCATACGGCAAGACGTACTTGTTCGACCTTGATTTCTATTTCATACCGAATAAGGATGAAGACGGAGACGTGGCCGTTCAGTATACGATGGATGCGTACCATGCAGCGAATGTGAGTGCTCAATAACTATATTTCCCAATGTTGCTCTCTCCTTGCTATTGCTGCGCGCCTTGCTCGGGCTCGGAATGTTTGTTAACCGGTGGTGAGGCGTGTTTTCGGAGTTGGCGTAACATAATGTTGTCTTCGATCTGGGTAAGGTCATCATCAGACCGCTTCCTCAGCGTTGGAGCTTTCTTCACATGGCGGTAGTGGTCCCACCCAATATCGTAAACGAATTTGGCCACAGCGAAAGGCAAGCTGATGATCCATACGTCAACGTGGACAAAGCTGACCACGATGACGACGACCAGGCAGGTGCCGAGGAGAATACTCCCTACCCACAAGCCAATAGGGTCGCGCAGCGCTGACTGGACGTCCAAGTTGCATTGCACATTCAGGCGCCGTGGGACGTACTTCTGATCCCGGAATTGGAAGGCGAGCGCCACAAAGCGGAAGATGGAGTATACGAGAAAGGGAAGGATGGTATATGCTGTGAAAGCAGCGTTGTTTACGCGGAAACCTTCGCAGATGACTACATTCGTTGGGTTCCCCACAAAAAGGACCATGCTCGCAGTGTTCGCGGCGGCGAACTCTGAGATAGGCCATGAGATGGGTTCGAGCTAAGAATAGATTTGTCTGTTAGGATACGGTGAATGAAAATAAGATGGATGCGAGTACCCACCCCAGAGGCCTCGGTATAATACACCAAAAATGCTGTCCCAGACAGGATGACTGGGTCGTTCCCCAGAACGACACTGAGAACAGTTAACATGACGTAGAAATAAAGGTAGAACTTGTATCCATTCGAGCCACCCTTATTGCTGACCCAGAAGGCGGCTGCTTGAAGAACTCCAGTGATATCGAGGGTGATGGCCATGTAGGCTAGTGAGAAGAACAACAGGCACAATATAGCTATGGCCATTACTAGGCGGTGTCATGTGCATAGTGTCTATGTGCACTAATTGAAATATAGAGGGCATCTCTGTAACTGTAGGAGGTATTTTTACCAAGACTCTCTGTCCGGTAATTGTTCCCGGTTTGGCCTCAGTATTGTAGGAAAGGCCTACTATGCGTCGCGATTCGGACCAAACTGCCAAATCTATTATAAGGCATCGCTAAAAAGGTAAGCTCAAAAGCTGCACACCGATTAAAATTCAGGTCTTTCTAACTACACCAACAGATGGAATTCAAGAGAGCGGCGTTGCCTTCAGCCAGCCTCTCGGCGCCTTCTCTGTGATCTCGGCGTCGCAATGGCCAGATACCGTTAGCNAAACGCCGTTGATGCACTCAAACTGGGGTCCATAATAATATGCTCGCAGATTCACTGACTGACAGTGTATTCAAAGTTAAGCTATGAGCACAGTAAACATTTTACCTTGAGCAACTCACAAACTGAACGGTATCCTAAGATCAATGAATTTTGTCATATTCGAGGCCAGTCAACATTGGGACAGACAACCTGGAGCCTCATACCAGGATCCCAATGCCGTAGTGAAGCAAGGCAAGGCTTGTATTCAATTATTTCTGCTGTCTGGTTTTGCCAAAGGATATGTATTGCTGTTGTCCAGATTTAGTCCCTCTAAGTGGCACTGCCAGGGCTCGATGGACAGCAAAGAAGCCTCTCAAGAGTAAGCATGCTTACAGTAAGACATCCTACGGTGTACAATATCAATCGGTCCACTGGGAGACGGGGACTGGCGCCGCAGAGGCGCCGCTATGATACCATTAGTACGTGGGACAATTTTAGCTACACTAGTTGGAGGGGTTGTAAATTACAGCCACTCCAAAGGCTGTGAGGATCTGCTAGCAGGGAGGGACGTGGCGTATGGACGGTATCCAGACGAGAGGTGTTAACATCGTGCACCAATGGTTTTGGGAGGAGATGGCAAGGGTGGCACAGCGGGGATGCAGGTGAGCTTCATGTCGGCAAACGAGCCACGCTATAAAAAAAAATTGTCAGTAATCACACCCTTTAACTCTAGAAGAACTGCCTACATATTGGCCACAAGCCCAGGCAATAGCAGTGGCGCAGACATCTTGATTGCGCTCTGAGATAGNAAAAAATTTGGACTATTTCGATAGCCTGAGGATGTGGAAGCCAAGAGACAGGGGCAGGTCCACGACGGTATTCCACCCATTTGGGAGCTGCGGTTGAGAGGCCGAAATAGGCATCTAAGACTAAACAAGAGAGGGCAGACGTACAACAGCTTCATATACATGCAAGATGCAGAGAACCTGGTCATTAGACAGCAGGTCAACGGGGTCCATACCGAAGCGCAGCCAGTCAAGGCTGTTACCCTCGAGCCCGCTGGGTGGTGTGCAAGAACCTTCGATGCACCTGCGAAACCAAAGGTCGATGGCCGTTGGAACGCCATGCACCTCCTCACGATACCGTGCATGTGCTTCCATGTCTGGTTGATGCTTGAGGGGAGGATGAGGCAGTCGGAGCGGGCGGTAACATTTGGGTTCCTAGCCGGGACGCCAGAGGAATTCTTCGTCCGTGCTTTCGCTTCCTCCTTCGTTCTTGACGACACAAAGGTAGACATGAGCACGATTTTGGTGGATGGCTGGGTGATGGCAAGACACGGTCTTGCTAATTTTGCACCCACATATCTTGGACGCACAAAAGGGCAAAATAGTGGGGATTGTCCAGTTTCCAGACCTTGCGAGGGGGTGGGAGGACAAGAAAGGGTCCCATTCTGCCTTTAAAAGACGAATTATGAGTGATCGTACAGCCTGATACGACCGAAAATGGGAGCTAACTATGTCTATCAAAGATCTGCAATCCCGGTAAAGGTAGGTANGGGGGGAGAACGAAAGGTGAGTGAACGGAAGACACGAAAGCGGTGGGAAAGTCCCTCAAGCCCTTTCAATCTCAGCTAGAATTCCAGTCCCACAGCTTAAAATTCGGGAAACGCAGTGAATGCTGAACGTTGAATTCCAGACTCTACGTCTGATCATATTGTTGTGTCTACTCTGCAGCTGCCCTAAATTGACATATATACAAACAGATTCTCTTCCGACTGCACGCATCAACCCAGATGAAATGCACAGGCATTGGAAATTATAATCATGGACTAAGGGTCTCTCTGCTCGAAATCCTTTATGGCCTTATTGACCAACCGATTGAAAGTCTTATTATCCCTGCTCGTGTGACCCCGTCTAGATGGCCAAAACATGCCGGGTGCGATCGAGGTAGCTGATCCCAAACCACACAGGATGGAACAGCTCCAGATTCTACAGGCTGGCTTGCAACGATACCAAGGACACTAAAGATTAGCAAGACGAAGGAAGATTGAATGTTAACTCCAAGGTTTTAAAAAAGATCGAGGATGAAACGCACTGAGATATGAATTCCCCGGAATATATCCCAGAGGGAATGAGGGCGCGTGTGCGCAATGGCCAATGACACCCACCAATCAGCACTGGGTGGTGTAGGAATGGCCTCAGGGTGTAAGCTGCCCGAAGCCACACTTGCGACAGATGGAAGGATGGCCAAGAATTCGAGAAAGCTTCCCGGGTATGAAAACTGGATATCACAACCCCCTTCAATATCATAGCATCAGACTTGTACCGTGAAAGCGAGCAAAGCGAAAATCAAACTCACTCATACACGCCCGAACAAAGCCATCACTGATGAACGCATCAATTTTGCTCTTCTCGACATGCAGCTCCGCGCAACGGGCAGGGTCATCGAGAAAGTCAAACAGTGATTTGTGGTAAAAGGCATATTGAGTAGTTGCCTGATTGCTAGGAGGTGGGATCCGAATCAGTGAGCGAAGGCTTCCGAGTAAGTGCTCAGCCTCGCTACTCTGTAGGTCCGTTTGCAGAAGCAGATTCATATTCATCTTGGAAGTAACTTGCAGCGTGCCCGGGGATATGAACCGGCCGTCGATCCTAGCCCGGAGTTGGTCGATACTGCGAATCCACCGTACCGAAAGGGGCGGATCTGGACTAGACTCCAAAATGTGTGTGTACAACGCGTCCAGTTGTTCAAATGGGTTTGAAGCTGTTTTTTGAGTCACTTTCACCTTCAAAATGACTTCAAGCAGGGCCTCCGGAGGTTCTCGGTGACCCGTGTCAAGGAACCGGATGACGGTTGCGGCATAGATGAATTGCCCCGATGCGTTCTCCACCAAGGTTCGAATGGATCCCGGGGCTGGCCACGAAGGAGGAAGGTCGTAACGGCGACGAAGAATGTTGAGCTGAGCTTCCAAAAATAGGGTGATATCGTCGTCAGCATTGTACTGTTCGTTCAAATCAAGCTTGTGGGCGAAGGGGGTGGGATTGTTTTCGGGGTCGAAGAATTCGCAGAACACCCGCTCTGGACGACTAGCGACGAGGATACAGAAGGGAAATGATGGATCTGATGATGCTGCTCGAAGGACTTGGAGGATCTCCAGCTGGTCTTCGGCGTTTGCTCGGGCGTGTTTACCTCGAGTGCCAATGCCTGCGGTATCGTGGTATTGTTCGGCCTCACATTCATCCAGACCATCGATGATGATGGCACCACGCAAACCAGGCCTGTCGGGACGATGTGCGATCTCCTGTAGAGGCCCTAGGATGAGGACTTCCATCTGCTTTTGCAGANTTTTTGTCGAAAATGTCTGAGTTTGCGTCAATTGCTTTGGATATCCCTTCTCGCAGATCAGGATGATATCGCGCGAGCTGGTGTGCGATGGTGGTTATAAGAGCTGTCTTCCGGCGCCTTCTAATGGATGCTGACCAGGACGCAAAGAAGAACGTCGCTACCAGCACCCGACCTTCTTTGCAGCGTTCAGACAGGGATCCCATAACGGCGGTCTTCCCGGTCCCTGCGGGTCCGGTCACCCATTTGATCTTCTTAGGGCTGTCTAACTCTCCATCTCCATCGACGATCCAACTGTACAAATCGTTTTGGACAGCGATTCGCGTCTGTGCATGGCATTTTGGGGCGTCGCAGCGTTCCATGGAGTCGTGGATAGCGCCTGCCGCGATTCGGCCCTCGAGGTCTGTGCATCGTGTAAGAGTGCGCCCAATTTTCTATAGTCAGAGGGATGAACAAGCACTGACCCTTCAATGGGTCCAGACCTGTAGGTGACGAGAGATTTGTTAAAAAATTGATTGTTCCTGCCTGGCCGAACTGAGCATTATTGAAGAATTCGATGTGACTGTCAGCCATGGTGAAAGAGGGGAGGCAGCTGGGCCCCTTCCACAGTCCTACGCCTTATTTCGGTCTGTTTGTAAAGTGTTTGTCGCTGACATGCGCTAAGTTATAACACCGCACTGCCTCATGTCCGTATGATCCGGTCCAGGATTTTGCGGTCCGGAGCCCCCTTGGTTGGCTGTTTGCTTACCTAATGGTCCATCACCAACTGCAGGGATTGCTCACACATTTTGACAATGTGACAGAAGTCTAGACAAGCTTAGCTTGGTGCGCCTTTGGCGCACGGTGGGGGCTTCGCAAAATATATTCACAATTAAAAATGATAAATATATATTTCTCAATACTACTGTTGTTTTGCACTGGATGGACTTACCAACACTCAATAATAAAGAGTATTAATTCTATTGCTATCATTATAGTGCTTCTGCCAGATGAACTGAATTAATTGTAGTACAATCATCATTCTAGGACCCAATGTGTAACATGACAGAGCAACATACAGCTGTCCATGAGCAATGCTATGGACCAATTTCAACATGCTTTAATGATTGCCTATGACTTGTCAATAGTCATTGCAAAGCAAAGGCAAACAGGAATCTGTCTTTGTTGGAGCACAAATGGCAATTCTCCAGTTGAAAGCTCATGAATGATAGGTGAAATGAAAGCTCTTTGCCCATTGTATTGACTATTCATAACACAAATTTCAATGACACAATTGGATATCCTTGTGAGGATAGCCTTTTTCCCATTAAAAACCCCATCTTTTGGGCTCATGTTCCAGCGTATTATAATTGGAGATCCACCCTTCAAGTTTCATCTCAGAGACAAGAAGTCCAGATGGTTCGATAGAGCTGAGATACTTAATAGAGACCTGGAACTCTCTCATTCTAGGAGTTCTGGAGTGTTTTGACTCAGGTGTGGGGAGCGCACTGACTCTGTACAAATAAACAGTACTACTATTTTTCTTGGCTTAATTAGCTGACCCCATTGCCCTTTCAGGACCCTTGCCTTTCTTTCATGGTTGTTTTTCTCTTTTGACTGTTCTCAAATATTTGTAGAGTATTGCGATTGCATGGCGTGGTCTGGTTGGACCTCCACTTTTTTTGTACACCAATTGTGTACACACTTGACAGACTATTTTAAATATGCAGAGTATGAATTTACTGGGAGATGGGACCTTTTCATCTTCATTCATTTGGACTCAAGCAGTTGCTTCAAATCTGCAGTGGTTTTAATATAATTCATCTTGCATTTTGTTGTTGTTGCTCTTGTCTTCACTTAGACTGTATTACATTTGTCCTGCCTCCTCACATCCAGAGCAATCAGGTACTGAGCCGCCACTGTCTTCAGCCCCTCAACCCTCAATTACCTTTCTACACATACTGAACCCACACTCTCAGACAGATAGGTTGTTATTCTTGAGCCTTTGCCACCAAGCTTTTGCAGTAATGGTGAGCTGTAAGCTCTGCTGCTCAGTTCAGTATGTTTCTCATACACATTATCCTTCTGTTCTGCACATCGCCATTGTTTACCTTTGGAGCCAAGTGCCCAAAGCACTTAGTGGAGTGCCATGAAGCCTACATGAGTCAAATGCCTCAGGGAACTGCTATGTGGAGCATTAGCCTGTTAACCATGGGTTGAGAATGGTATGCTCCATAAAGAATTGGTTATAGTTCTGCCAATCATTTGAAAAATTGNCTATTTGCAGTCTGAGGGTTTAATTTATCTAAGCCAGGGTAAATTGTGGTGATCAAACCCAATTGTATTGCCCAGAGTGCATTTTATAGTCTCAGGAAGAAAGACAAAATGTTCATTAATCTCCAGTGAGAGGTGGCTTTCAATGTTCAACATCTAAAAGCTGCATTTCAAATTCACATTCTTTCTGCAAGGCATTGTCTAATTGCATATTTTGTGTAAGCTTGAGAGCTTCAACATAGTGCTGGAACTTTGACCAATTGATGCAGAGTGCAACAGTCTCTTCTCTGCCTCATTTCAGAATGACTGGCAGAATCTGCTGGGAATCACCACCAAAGTCAATAGTGATACCACCAAAAGGCAGGTTGCTTTCATGGATATCAAGGCTAGGATCAACTGCCTCTTGACGTGGCTTTCTGTGCATTAGAACTTTATCCCAAATCATTAGATTAATTTCCTTCATTAAATCAGCCAGGAGAGTATTCTGTGTTTTACTATCAAATATTTCAATGGGAGTTTTAAACATTGAATCAGATGTATGTCCACTTGGTAGTAGCAAAGAAGCAATTCCAGACAATGCTGCACATAGAATACTTTTTCCTTGCCCTTGGAGATAGTAGCAGAGAGTTTGTATACAAATGTCTTTGGTCTCTGTAAAACCATTTAAAAAATAGAGAAATGGCATTCACTCTAAGATTACTGTACTGATTGTGTTGAAAGGCACTCCTTTGCTCTTCATTAAGCTGGGGAATAGCTTCAATTGAGACTGCTTAACATCAGAAATAGGGTGAAGAGACTGGCTTGGAGTCCTTCTTAGTTGAGGACTTGAGAGAATTTAATTAGAATACTGCCCGACCTGCTCAGTATTACAATTTCTAAGTTCAGGATTATCACAGTCCCTTATTATTGCAAAAAATGACATAGTGCATGCATAGGCTGGTCTATGATAAAAGGGTAGATGGAAAATTAATAAGAATCAATGCTAAAGATGGAACTACAGTTCAAATAGGACATAATGAATATCATAATACAATATAAATGCCAAAAATGATAATTACAGGTCTAATTACTACAATTTGAGGCTCGAAAGCATAGGGAAAGGTCAATGGTAAGTGTCTTTCAACACAGTGGTGGTGGTGTAGGTCAGAATAGCAAAGGTTACATGCGAGAGAGTGTTTTTGGGTATTGCCGAAGCAGCTGACCATGGACGCAGGCACGCGGGATGGATTTCTCTTTTTGGAGGGCAGGAAGATTAGTCAGAAATTACGTAAATATTAGTCAGCAAATCTGTTGTGTTTTCATGTAGAGGACACCTCACAAGAGGTGCCAGATCCCGCGATCTCATACATCAATGATGGGAGGGAGGAGGGGGGTACCCCCCAAATTAGGAAGGATGGTGTGTTTTGTTGTGTCCTGCCGGCCTCTGACTCAGACAGCCTGAGAGTCAATGAGAATCACCAAGAAGGCCACGGCATCAGCAGTTCTCTGTACACCCGCCTATCCTCCCAATTTTGTTTGGAAGTGTGGGTCAACTATTAGGTAGCCAACACACAGCAGGCTCAATGGAGGACACTTCATCTACTTGTACAGACATTCTTGGATAACTCAAATATTCTCCAATTCCACTACTATCTGCCTACAGGTTGCTCTCGTTGAATGTTTATTGCTCTCTAAACCATAACACAACGCCGAAGTGCCGAAGCATCCCAAATTGATGTGAAACTCCCTGCTGCTGCAATGCTGTTTGTTTGGAGAAAACTGACTCAGGGTTGATGGCAACTGATCAACGTATGGGATTGCAGAATCTGGCACCTCTTGACACCTCAGGCAGGGAAGGCTTGATCATGTGTGACCTCTGGAGGGTATTTTCTTGTATGGGATAGAATCCCTCAAAGAGGGATTCTGTGCAATGCAGTCTACCCTAGAGTCCTAAAGGGGAGGCACTTCTGTCAGAAGTGAGATTTCTACAACAGCCGATAAATTGCAGGGGCAGTTGTTCTTCTGGCAAGTTCCTATGTCTGCTGTACATTTCGCATAGGAAGCTGGAGGGCAGGTGACAGAGTGCAGTTATTCTGCACAGCTCCACATTCAACTCTGATTGTACAATCTGTGCAGTTTCTCTGTATGTTTTTTTTCACTGTTGTGAATGTAGTTTTCTTTGCATGTCTGCAACTTCCCTCAAACTGCTGTCCTTCCTTGGGATGCAGATCAGACATAAACCACATTGAACAGCTATTCAGACAGTACAGAGCAAGGGAGTTAAATGTACACAAAGGGGGTAAAAAAAAGTTGTCCACTTGCGGAGCAGTTCACCTGAGACTATTGACAAACCAAAGGCAAAGCAAAGAAGCGTGTGTAGGAGGAGATCCATAGAGAGGTGGCCAACAAGAACAGGGAACAGGGAAATGAAAATTGACAAACAAAGGCCAAGAAAATTCCATCCAAAAAGAATATTGATGAGCGAAAAACACTCAGACATCACTGACAAAAGTCAAGAAAAATCATCTATGGGGGAAGAACACAGTAATAAGTGGTACGAGGGGTCGAAGATTCAAGAAAAAAAAGGGTATAGTGGTATGTGCAGTGTACAAGGTGCTATCACAGATTGAGTATATGCAAAGTCCAAAAAACAAAATGAAAAGGGCGGAGAGAAAAGCAGGTTTGAGTGCCAACAGAGCAGGAGATGTAGGGTAAAGGGTGAGGGCATGCTGCTAGGCACAACAGATACTTCAGCAACTAGCCTTGCTGGGTTGGTGGATGTGGGGACTGTCCCTTGTTTGAGGCAGACTGGTGAAGCGAGAGGTAGCCATATCCACTGCTGTAGTCACTGTAGCCATTGACATAGGTGTTGTTACACTCGTCACTATAGCTATTTTTATACATGCCACTGTGTCCATATCTGTATCCGTATTCATAGCTCTGGTGGTTGTAGTTCTGATATTCACCTGGGTGAGTGTAGTCTTGAACACTGTAGTAGGCTGGCTGATGATATTGGGAAGGGTGCCTGTAGGAAGACTGGAGGGAAGCTTTGAGAAGTGTAGTATGAATTGGGCAGTTGGTGGGTGGGTGGCATGCACTGTATTGCAAGGCAGAGGCTAGTGCAACATTGAAGAGGATGCAGCTTGCATCTGTCAGTGGTGCATCAGAGCTGGGTGCAGCCCAGAAAGCTCAAAATATGCTTGTGTGGGATGCTGTGCACATGCAGCAATGGAGCTCTGCTCCAGATTGGGTGGCAGGAAGAGGAGTAAGTGGGTCTCTGAGCCAGGCACCGAGGGAGGAGGCATCTGACTCTCTGTCTCCATGCAAGCATGTTTCTTTCTGGAATCCTCCTGGGTAGCAGGCGTGCCCTCTGTTAGCAAAGAATCAGACTTCCTCTTTCAGCGGATGGTGAAGCAGTTGTCCAAGTCTGTAAAAAAGGAATTGGATTCCCCATTTTTTGAGCTGAGAACTGGGTGAGGGTGAGGAGCCAGGCCATGTGGGTGATTGTCAGAAAGAGAGGTTGAAGGGTTTTGGGAAATGGTGGCAGTCAGGGGACTGACTGCTGTTGCCAGCTGTAGTGGACCCACAAAGGGAACATTGGGGGCATAGGTTGAAGAGGTAAGGCTCAGTAAAAACGGAAAGTCAAGCAGGGTCAATGTGCCATCCACAATCGGTCAAAGGAGGGTCAGGCTAGTCTGGAAACAGTCTGTGCTCAGTCTTTGGCCCCTTGATTTCCCCGATTGGTTTTGTCATCAAATATCTAATAAATTGCTGGTCATCTAGTCGTTGAGCGATGGTCTTACAGCAGTCAAGATGGAGTCAATATCAATTAACTTCTCCCCAATCCATAATTTTCTACTTCATGAATCAAGTTCTTCCCCAACGATGTCCAAATTTGCCACCCTGGTTTCCTCAGGTGATAATAAGCTGAGCCCTGGGTGCTTTCGTAAAATGTAGACTCTCTGCGTAACAGAGGGAGTGCTCCAAATTCCAACAATATCCCGAATACGTCTAGCATTGATAGCCTTTGGGGTTGATGTATCCCACTTGCCCGAATGCAACCTAGAGGTGTCTCGCAGTCGATTAGTGGAGAATAGACCACGTACACTTCTGTCTGTTCATCTGCGGCCCTCTCCAAAGCTCAAAGCTCATAGAAAGCGAGTACTTCACCATATATCAAGTTCGATGCTTGCATATGGTTCTGTGGATCAGATATAGAGACATCTTCACCCTAAATAGCAACAAATTTGGTGACTGATCTCCACAGATTCTTGTCAGAAACTCACCTCAAACCAGATGTAGTGCCTCCCAGACTCACTTCCAACCTCTTTTTTCCTTGTCTCACTCAGCAAGCTCATCAGCATGTGCTTGTTTCGGAGCTGGAGTTTCCCGTATTGTGTAACTGAAGGGCTGAAGTTATCAGCAAGAGATGGAATAGGTATGTTGGTAATACCATTGCTCTTCATACAGTCTGTGATCACTTGAAAATGGGAGTGAAACACAGTTTCGTGAGTATGTTGGGCTTTGCGGGAGATTGGGTGCTTCTGAACGAGCTGCAAAGCTTGTGGGCTGCGTGGGGCTTTTGATTTCAAGACGTGTGGTGCAGTTTCGACCATGTTGTCTGCAAGTGTTGGATAAAACCAGGCAACAATGCGAATGAGTTCTCGTTCCCAGATCTCTCGGGCTAGGTTCNAAAAATGGTGCCTTCTTTGAACGAATGGTATGTCCACTGATTCCTATCTCTCGTTTGACTGTGGCCTGAGATCCAATGCGCATGTTTCCATACCAGCGGATATGAAGTGGGATATGAATGAGTTGGAAGACGCAGAGTCGCATTTGAGCGATANTTTTTTGGTGCGTTTTGTACATAGATTTGTTCAAAGTCTTGAAGAAAGCAGATAATCTTGGACTTCAAATTGATTAGATCGGCTTCACAGCGCAGGATAGGGTTCATTGCAAACTTGATTATTTCCACGAGCATTGCAAAGTTAGATAGAATGATGGAGTTGAAGTCAAGTTCAATCCCAATTGGAATGATATACCAGTGTAGGAGCACCATCCATTCATAAGCCTTGTATTGGCTCTGTTGTTTCAGATAAGGATTGCGCACTGGGCCACAGAACACTGGAGGGAGAGTGTGATTTGCCTCGGCAACCAATCTTCCAAGTTCAGCTGCCTTCTTGACTGGGAGCCATATTGGATCGGTTTCCGGGGCAATCGATGTCCAGAGGTCATAGATATAGGCTGCATTGTTCTCATAGAAAAGATGGGATGGGTCGCAAGGGAAAAAGGTTGGGTGAATGAATGCCTCACTTGCAGTGCATAATGGGAGCCTGGAAACACCGGTATTGCGAGTAATTTCGGCTTTTGCAGTGACACTGATTGATGGATCATTGAGTTGATTGATAACTTTCCAATAGTCCTCCTGATTCTGAAGTGGTAGGTTATTGAGATTGAGAGGTGGCCTATTGGGATTTAAAGTATGGGTGTTGTTCTCCGGTGGATTGATTGGATAGTACTGAGCCTTTGACCTAGGCTTTGTACTTGCACGAGCGCCACGGACGAGGACAAACCGATCACCATATACAGCAGTATGGCCTGCCATCCCACTGATTTTTGCAGATCCCAACATATCCCCAAGCCCCAAAACAATGTGAGCCTTGAAAAGAGCATATGCTGAATCTAATGCATCCCAAATCCACAATCCCGCACTTGCCTGTGCCATATACTCAAAGAGAGGTCGGATGAAGGACTCAACATCAACAGGGGAGTGAGGTCCAGGGGTGGTTAGCACAACAAATGTGCTACACGAGTGATAGTGAATCTCGGGAGAGAGATTAAGCAGAATCAGGACAAGGATCCAGGTGTTGGACTGTTTCTTGACCATAAGCTGTGCTCCATCTGTTGATAAGGCAAATGCGAGGTCGCATGCATCCTGGAACAGTCCTAGTTCTTCAAATTGAAGTTGGTGTATTCAACCATTGGCAAAATCAGAATAGGTTCTTGAATTGGGTGGATTTGTGACAGCCTTTCCAAAGAGATGGAGGACCTGACGCAAACACAAGTCTCGATGGCAAAGCAACCTCAAAACTTCAGCGTCGGCAAAGAGCGAATGAATAATTGACTGGATAGGTAGAACTTGGAATGTTTTTATAGGTTTTCACTTTCCCAACTTGAGATAATGATAGTGTGGTGCACCACAGACCTTTTGAGTGCTGCTATTAACACTGGGGCAGTGATCGGCATTCTGATAGCTCCCTGTGTAGGCAATACAGCTCTTTGGGCACATATCTACCCTCTGGGGAGCAAATTTAACTAGGTCTGCTAGTCTCTTGCGAACAGTGTAGAGAGAGAGTATCTCAACACAGGAGGATGATTTGAGTACCTTGGCATGCAATTTGTATGCCTGTACTGTTCCACCCAATCGCTTCCAAGAAATGTAGTGCTTGATAGAGTGGATTTTGGACGGTGATAACTCGGTGGCAGCTAGTGGTTGGATAAACCCTGAAGTTGGTGCAGGAGAGGGTGAATAGCCATCCAGGAGGTCTTCGCAAAGTGAAATGAGGGCGCAGGGAACAGAACTCAAACTCGCACTGTGTGTATGTGGGGTGATTACATCCGGCTCTGGTTGAGCACTTATATCAACCACATCTCCAGCCTCTGATTCATCATTGCTGGAATTTGCTGCAGTGACAGGCTGAGTCAGGTCCTGACCCTGGCCATCCGATTCACTGTAAAGTTCAGAATTGCTCTCAGACAGTGAGTTGTCTGACTTGGAATGGTAGAAATTGTCCAAGTCTGAGTCCTCATTGCTCTGAGAAGCATAGGTATAGTAGCCTCCATGTGTGATTGCATGCGAGAAGCCGGAACCTAAAGCACCTGCTTCAAAATTGTCCCCATGATTATTTGGAGGTGTATTCTCATCCGGAGAATCGGGCTCTTCCATATCTCCTAATAAGCCAGTCCAAGTCAGATAGAAGTCAGCTTTTGAACAGTGTATTCATGATAATGTACTTTGCAGCTCTTCCTCCTCTAGGACCTCTTCCACATTTAAAGTCCATTCAATATGGCGCCGAAACAAGGCTGCGGTCTCCCTGTCTCCAGCCGATTGGGCAAGTCCCATAGCCTCACGATCCTGCTTGATATGGCTTTTACATGTTCTTTCTGACCTAAGAACACGGCCAGGAAAGCATGAGGTGCATTTCCACAGTGGCATGTTGGAGGATTTGTGAAACAGATTAATCATTTCAGATCAAGACAATAAGCGATGTATATGGAGCAATACAATCACATGATACTTTGCCTGGCCCAACACGTCAACTTCATCCACTCATTGGCACCCACCGGAACCTCTATGGATTTGAGCCACATTCATTTTGCATCTCCACAGCCCCTGCCCAATGGGGCGCCCTCCAATCTCTTTTTACCTTCATCCTGTTATGTAATAACCCTTGGGGTATCTTTTTTTTCTGTTATTTACTTGTATTTGATTCGGACTCCCTCGGACTTATCTCCTTAGTAGCACGTTATTTTCTCCTGAGCCCCAGTTTTAACCCTTAGCCCGAGGACACCCTATGCCCTGCTCTTTTACCTTTTATCCGTTGCCCTTTACCCTGCTTCTTTGCCCTTAACCCTGCTTCTTTACTATTAGTAGGATGATACTCATCGATGGAACCCGATAGCTATCAAGTAGGAACAGTAGAAGCATTAGTGCTGGTCACAAGAGTCGAGCCAGCCCGGACTTGCCCGATTATCTTAAGTAGTATAAATACCGAGCTGAACTGTAGTAGTTCTTTAGCTTGTTCTCGAGAATCAAACCTCGTCTACTTGTACCTGGTGCCTGACAGACTTTNCCTCRACTTCTTTNACCCTGTGYATGCTCAAACTGAGAAYACAGTGGACGCTCAACAACGAGTACATTYGCCTCGACATCGTYCCTCATCTTCCTCTCRTMGGAGGCATAGACCTTACCCTAGGCCAAGTGCTTCTCACGATACCRATCGTTCACCCCCTCGYCCTATTCGATTCACTCAATGTTTCCCAATTGTCGCTGTCTGCTCAAGAGCTGGTAGGAACCCTACAGCTACAACATCTATTGGGTCCATTCGCTACGAAGAAGGAACAACTATTGTGGATATTACGTGCTTCAAACGCCATCCAGCAGAGAGAGTCATCTCCAACTCCTTCGAACTCCGAGTAACCAATTACATCGACCTCGTCGTCCTCACGCTTACACAATATTGAAGAAGGACTCCGAACCCTCGAATTCCCTTCCCTTAATCCTCTTCAAGAATACCTTCTCCGAACAGAAGGGACCCCTCTTAGTGACGCTCTAGAACCTCCTCCTCCTCCTTCCCCAAGTCCCCCTCAACAAATCCTTCTTTCCGAAGCAACTTGTGAAAGAGGCATTCTTTCTCATTCGCTTTATACTTGGCAGCGATACGCTTCAAGTCCCAGAATTTCTGTGATATCCCTAAACATCTGTCATCACCCTCCCGATCCCCGATTTACCGAACAGTATCATCTTTCACTGTTTCTCATCACAGTGAATCTTTGTACCTCTTCCAGTATTGTCGAACCTCTGGACAATTTGAGGTACTCCACAACAAAGGAGTTTCGACTGGCAAGAAATATAAGCTGGTCGATAAAAAGGTTAGACCTGTCTATGGTACTCTCCCTGAAGAATTTCGCATTGTACTCAACATTACCAGGGATCCTTTAGCAGGCATGCCTAAGCTCTCCCTGACGCCGCCCGAGTTTTCACCTAAAGGAAGGTATACACAAGAAAGGATGGAGGATTTTGATAAGGCTCACCCTGGATTTTGGACTTCTGTGTTAGACAGCATTTCTCGCATGGTAATGCGAGTCCAGCAATGCCACAGCTACAAGTAGAAAGAGTATGTTGTTGAGACATACCGTTATACAGGGATCGACTATAGAGTGATGCTTGAGGGATGTACTACTGACTTTGCTTAATAGAAAGTGCTTCGAGCTTTATTCGTACTAAACTACACAGTTTATATACTACTCGAATATGTGACTGTAACGTCACACAAAGTCACCTAGTGGTCTGTGCACATTGGATGACTGAGCATTGCGTGCTTAAGGTGTCATTCTAACACCATTATGACGCTTTGCTCTRGAAGCTGAACCTAGAATACTACTAGACCTACTATATACCGAATATACTGCGTAATACTATTTATAGAGGTTTATGTAATAAGCGCCATGGAACAGGCGTCTATTTCACATAAGTTCAACACTCCCCTTCGCGTTCTATTCCACAGTGAATAGTTAAGCGCCTATTATGCTTAGTGAAATACCAAGCCTAATGACTTGCGGAAGGTTTCAAACTTAACCCGTCCAAGGGGTTTAGTAAAAATATCCGCTGGGTTTTCGTCGGTCGGGATGTAGAATAAACTCACTCGCTTTTCTTCTACATACTCCCTGATCTTGTGATAGCGCACTTCAATATGTTTAGTGCGTTTTTCCATCACTGGATTCGAGGCGTTAAAAATAGCGCCCTGATTATCAACGTAGATCGGTGTGGGAGCTTTCATTGGAAACCCTAATTCTCCCAAAAGTAGCCGAAGCCATGCAACTTGCTTCGCACAATCAAACAGTGCCATATATTCGGCTTCTGCTGATGATGTAGCTATTGACTTTTGGGTGAATGATTTCCAAGAAACCGCGCCGCTCGCAAGGAGGACTAAATTGCCCGTCTGGGAGAGCCTGTGCGTAGGATCCTGGGCGTAATCAGCATCGGTGTAAGACTCGAGGCCAAAGGCCATGCCCTTGCGTCCTTCGTAGACTAAAGAATAGTTACGAGTACCCGCCAAATATTTCATTATGTAAAGAGCCTTAGATAAGTGCTCTTCGGTCGGGTTGGCGCAATGCTGTGCCATCTTGGTCACAGCGTAAGCAATATCGGGTCGTGTTCCCAGCATCAAATAAAGCAGGGAACCGATTACTGACTGATACTTGCGCGTAAGCGTCAAGTTGTTTGGCCCTGTATGCTTTGAAGGGTAATACCCTTCAACCATAGGAGTTCTTGCCGCTTTAGCATTAGTCATGCCGAAGCGTTCTAGAACCTTCTCAAGATAGACGGATTGATCAAGACTTATCTTATCTCCGTCTATTTTGATGCGCATGCTGAGAAACTCGGTCGGCGTTCCGAGATCTCGGCATTCCCATTTTAGCATAAACTCGGCCTTTTTCTCATCAGCAAGGGATTTCTTCCCGAAGAAGATAATGTCATCCACGTAAGCAATCAGGATGACAACCCCTAGATCAGAGCGGAATATGAATATCCCGGAGTCTGCGTTGAGGCGCACGAAGCCCATTTTCTTCACAGACTTTTCAAGCTCTTGCCACCACGCACGAGCGGCTTGCTTGAGGCCATAAATGGCCCGGCGGAGACGGTAGACTTTCCGTTCCTGACCCTTTTGATGAAAACCTTCGGGTTGTTCCATATAGATTTCTTCATCAAGCTTTCCATAAAGAAATGCCGTTTTTACATCAACGGCTGTCATATACCATCCGTAAATGGCAGCGAGCGCGAAGACAAAACGAACACTCTCATACCTGACAACAGGTGAGAATAAAGCTTCGAAATCTATTCCCTCGATTTGAGAGAACCCTTTGGCAACATATCGGGCCCTTTTACGTCCATCGGACTTAATATCAAAGATCCATCTGCCTTTGATTGCCTTTCTCCCATGTGGGAGTTCGACGAGATCGAAGACTCGGCGTCCTTTGAGAGCATCAATCTCTTCGGACATTGCCTTTCTCCATTCTCTTCTTTCGGCTTCAGGTAGCCGTTGTAAATCTCGAAAGGTCCAATCGCGTGGACTTTTGTTAGGAAGTTTGCCAGAATCCATTTCTGGAACTGCTTGGGCTAGCAGAAAATTGGCAAAATCTCTCCCCCCATCACGGACCAGGTCAGCAACAGTAGCTTTCTGTTCCGCCTGCTTTCTCCGTTTCGTTCTCCGAACATGACGGTTCCATTTCCTCTTTCCGTAGTCGGAAATTATCTTTTCTCTTGTAAGATCAGATTTATCCGATGCACGATCCGAAGTATCCCAGGAGGATTCATCTCCTGTGGGAGTTGTTCTGGCACCGTCAGAAGAGTCAACGTCATCGACTTCGCCTACAGGTATCGGAGGAAGAGGTACATTCTGTGGAAGCGGTGGCGCAGAGCTCGGGCCGGGATTCCCTTTTTGCTTCTGCTTGGACTTGGGAGGTGCTTTCGCCTTCTCCCCAATAGTCTTAGACCACGATTTTTCCCCTGATACCTCACGCAATATTTGTGTGGGTGCTTTCGATTCACCGTAGACGTTTCCTGGTCGAGTTGGAGGTTTTACCTGGCGGCCGGAGCGTCTAGGCTCCCCCTGAGGTCTAGCCTCGGGTATCTCGGCGGGCCGTTCAGGCGGATCGTCAGCGTTCCCATTCCCGTCGGAAGGGGGCGACTGATCTCTTTGATGATGGGGACGAGTGAAATCTTTCTTCCGCGTTCTGGTGAAAGATTCTTCCTCAGAGAATTCTGGTGGCTCGTCGTCTGATTTGTCGTGAGATTCCTTAGTCTTTACCGAAGTATACTTCGGCAACTTGAAATCTTTGGACTTGGGAAAAGCTTGTTCATCGAACATAGCCTTGGTTCCTATTTGCACCGTGTTATCCGCGATGCGCATAAAAAGGAACCCTTTAACCCCTTTTCGGTTTCCCAGATAGATCATGGGTCTAGCCTTCGGACTTAATTTATTCCGTCGGCTTTCGGGACTAACCCGAACCCATGCAAGGCAACCGAAAACGCGTAAGTGTGATACATCAGGAGCTTCTTTGTAAAGAAGTTCATACGGAGTTTTAAAATCTAGTCTCCGTATCGGAGTTCGATTGTAAACATGCACCGCATGTTCCACTGAGAATTCCCACCAGGACTGTGGAACACTAGCGTAATGCCGCATGGCTTCCGCTTTATCCATTATTGTCCTGTTTAATCGTTCAGCCCTCCCATTTTGTTGAGGAGTCCTCGGCGCTGAGGCCAGCTCCTTGATCCCAAGCTCTTTGAGCAAGTTATCAAAGGCGCGAGACTTGTATTCTCCCCCGAAATCGGTCATCAGACCTTTGATATCGGAATTGAATTGCGTCTTGACCATGACAACGAAGTGCCGGAATGACTTAATCGCGTCATCCTTGGTCTTTAACAACGTAATCCAACAATAAGAAGAGAAGTCATCAAGGAAGCTGATAAAGTATTTAAACTTATGATACGATTTGATCGGGAATTCCTTAAGATCAGAGTGAATTTTCTCAAAGAGATGCTTAGCTCGAGTAGAGCTGGGAGGAAATGATGCTGACGTCATCTTTCCTTCCGCACATCCGGAACAAAGTCCGGGTTCTTTGGGAATGTTCAGATCTTTCGGGAAATTCTTTGTAAACTTAGAAGCTTTCCTGAGAACATCCACTGAGGGGTGTCCCATCCGCTGATGCCAAGTTTCATACTTAGCAGAATACACGACAGTGTGGGCGTTAAAGTGGTCCACCGGATTAGAATTTACCGGTAGAGTCCTATAAACGGTCCGCCCATGAGAATAAGGTTCAGCCTGTAGACTAGGCTGGCTGTTCTCATCGAATAGAACGATCGCAGATTGATCGCCCATCATCGTATGACCGTTCTGAAGGAACCACCCTAGCGACAAAAGTTTTTCCTTGAAGCTAGAGACGTAGAAGACAGGGTGTAGACGGATCACACATTTCTTCCCACCGATGTAAAGGGCTAGGAAAGAAGTTCCTTTCCCTTCTATCGCAATAGACGAAGTTGCCGTAGTAACTCCTTTACCCTCGATGACTTGATAGTCTACGAGGTCTTGTCTATTATTGGTGAAATGTTGACTTGCTCCAGAATCGAGGATCCATCCTCTATTTTTCTCACTCCGACTATCATCTGCACGCAGAACCAGGTATTCTATTTCAGCGCTTATACAGGCGAAGAATACACTACTACTACTGCTATGACTAGTCACCGCTGTAGAAGTTTGCGTTAATGATAGTTGTGAAGGAGGAGAGAAAGACTCGTACCTTCCCATGATCGAGTCCTCACTGCAGTCCTGACGATACTGCACCACGTCATAAGTAAAGGTGCCGATCGTCTGCTTCATCACCTCGTTCCACATCTTGCTTTCGGGAAGCCATAACCAGTAATACCCCTTTCGGGGTTCCGATATCGGCCTCTTACCGTAATCAAGATACAGACCCGTGCTTCGGTACACGGCCACGTATTCTTCTGGTTTGATGAAACCACCTTCGGGTTGCATGTCGGCATTGTCGACAATTTCCCCATAGGAATCCGGGCAAAACCGAATGGTTTTCCCCTTATGGAATCCCTTTTTATGGTCATCCCAGAAGTCGTTGAGTTGGCCGGTGATCCAAAAGGATCTCTTCCACACGGTTTCAATGATCTCGTTAGTCTCCATGTCTTCCTTGTACCAGACCTTTCCGGGTACAACGTTGGTTTCGTCATAACCAAAGCCCAACTTTTCCACGAGGAATGGACTATCCACAAAGGGCATTGTCTCGAATTCTTCGTAGGTGAGTTCCGGCATTGCAGAAGGGCCGTGGGTACCTAGTCTTGGCTTCTCTGTGCGACCAAAGTCAGCGACAATAGAAGTATCTAGGTTATTGGACTCACTATTCGGTTTCTCAGTGTCTTGCGAAAGAGATCGAGATCTCTTGCGACTTCCTGGCACCGAACAGATGGAGACTGCATCTTCTTCTTCGTCTTCCGTAAACAAGGCCTCATCCCTTGCTTCTATCTCTTGCATCTCTACCATGGCTACTTCATCAGTCGGAGCCATTTGCTCCTCAGAATCGAAGTTTGCTCTTTCGAGCGTCTTCATTGTCTCGGTGGTTTTAACCACCTTGAGGGATTCTGCTACCTTGCGGGATTTCTCCACACATGGGTATACTGATGGGGGTGTTTCCTTCTGTTGGACCGGCGAATTTTCGGCGACAGTCCTGGAAATGGTCCCTCTACCGCTAATAAGAGTAACGGTAGATTTTGCCTTGGGAGGCGGACGAGGATCGGTTGACTTCTTGGAGTTTCCTCCGCGAAGTCGTGGGAGTCCGATCGTATAGTTCGGGGTATAACCCGAACCGGAAGCAGTGGGGGCCTTGGGGATCTTAGAATAAGGAGTCCCAAGATCGTCAGTCACTCCTGGGATAACCCGAGGAGGAGACGCAAGAGGAGGGAAGGCGAAGTGAGAGCGGAAATCGGGGGTGTGAACGGCGTCGTAATGCGCCTGAGAGCGAGCCGGATCATACTCAAGAGAGTTGATCGGCGGTTGAACTTCGAATGGGAGTGCGAAAGGGTTGTTCTGATAAGAACTTCCCTTGGAGGTAGTTTTCTTGCCGATGGGAACAGCCATTTCGGCAAGATTCTTCTGGACGCGTTTGAAGTTTAGTTCCTCTGGCGACAATTTGTCAGCGACAGAGGAAGTGGTGGTGGCAGGCTGAATTCGATCAGCAAGGGAAAGGGATGCGAAAAGATTGTCCGCATTAGGAGCGTCCGACCCGGAGTCGGAACCAGTATCGGCAGCGTTGGCTTTAGCCTTGCCCTTTCCTTTCTTGGAACGGCCGGCACGCTGCCGCTTCTCCTTCTTCTGTTGTTGCTGCTGCTGCGGTTGATCCGCGCGCTGCTTAGAAGAGGAGGCAGTTGGCTGCGAAGCCTTCTGCTGCTGGTGGAAAAGGGGAGCATTCCCCTTCCGCTGGACAGCGGAGATGCGGTTAGCTAGGGCTTTCTTGCCCGGCTTCTGCTTTCTTTCCCACTCCGTAAGCATATAGGACTTGACCTTCTCAACGGTCAATTCCTTCTTGTTGATATCGGCCACCATGAGTGGCACGATGTTGGAATAAACTGGTGGCATGGTAGCAACCAGCTGCATGGCCAGCATCTTTTCCGGGATTTCCACGGAGGCGGCTTTCAGCTTACTAACCAACAGGTCCCAGTGTGCGAATTCCTTCTGCGGACTCTGGGAACCTGGAATGGAGAACCTATACCATTCGCAGAACCAAGAATAGATCTGCGAATCTGAGGTTGTTCCAAAAGCGGCTTTCAGATCAGCCCAGATCTTAGGAGCGTCCGATTTCATATGGTCGTTCCTAAGATCCGCCCGGATTTTGAGAAGGATCAGGCCTTTAGCCGAATCGGACTTCTCTGTCCAAGCTTCCAATTTTTCTCCATCAGAAGGCTTGGTGACCTTTCCATCAACAATCTGCCACATGCTCCTACTAAGGAGATATAGCTCCATAGTTTGAGCCCACTGGGTATAGTTGGATCCGTCGAGAACGGGAACGGCGTTGTAGGCGGCATCGGTCTTGGAGTGCGACATCTAAAAAAAAGAAGATGTCAGCGAACTTGTACAGATTTTCCATGATAATAACACATGGAAGCAAAGAATGAGCCGCCACAAGCTTTACCCGTACCTCCGGTCGTAGTTACCATGTTTCCATGTTACCAAACGAACCGGAGGGATCTCTACGATCTAAAGCTTCCGAGATGGATCATCAGATCCATCAAGGGTCTTGTCAGGTGCCTGCGATGATTGATTCTCCTTATCGGAGTCTGATTCTTGAGATCCACCAGGTGCAGAGGGAGGAGTTCGATTCCCAGGAATTGGCCTGGGAGTGTCAACTCTTCTTCTCTGCGGGATGACGTATCCCTCCGGAGGAGAAGGAGTCCTTCTTATTCCGGAGCCTGTTGAGAGATGGCGTGCAAGTGCATGACCAATATTCTCAGGAGGCATTCCTTCCCAACGATTGTTTATGGAAGGAGGTCCTGGATCTCGGGAAATAGCTTCTTGATCGACATCAATGGGGTTATGGCTGGTGCCAGGCGCCCTGAGTCGTTCCTCACGAGTGCCTCCAAAATAGGATCTGGGGCGGTCGCGAGTAGAAGCTTCCTGCTGACGTGATCCTCTGTTAAGGAATCCAGTACCTCTGCCACGTCCGGACCGGACGGGTGGATTATACGGAACTCCTCTAACAGAGTTCGCTGCATTATCACGATCTGATTGATTCTGATCGTTTCTGCGTGTCCGTCTACGAGTAGACGACCGTCTTGGTAACGGATTCCTCGGCGAAGGATTGTTATCCTGCCTCGGATTCTCATTACTCGATGATAGCAGGTTTCTAATACTAGCCACTGTTGCAGCATTCCTTCGAACTTCCTGACACAGCGTACGGATTTGGTTTCCCAATCGGCGTATGTCAGTACTGTTACGCGTAACCTGATTAGGGTACATGCGTCCGAGGATATCGCTAGGGTAGTATTGATTTCCCAGAAAAAACGGCATGCGAAAGGATTCAACCGGATGAAACATCCAGGAGGCCTGATACCGATTTATCCAATCAATCGCATTATTCATTACGTCCACTCGAAGATTGAATGGAGCGTATCGAATAAGCCGATCCGCTGCCACATGTAGTGACAATGTCAGCGACATCCACACTAACCACGTAGTCAGCGTCCAGCCCGAAGGCGGAGCGACAGGGTTGTAGTGCGGGGCGACAAGCGCGGGGCTCATAACTGTTAGACAGCATTTCTCGCATGGTAATGCGAGTCCAGCAGTGCTACAGCTACAAGTAGGAAGAGTATGTTGTTGAGACATACCGTTATACAGGGATCGACTATTGAGTGATGCTTGAGGGATGTACTACTGACTTTGCTTAATAGAAAGTGCTTCGAGCTTTATTCGTACTAAACTACATGGTTTATATACTACTCGAATATGTGACTGTAACGTCACACAAAGTCACCTAGTGGTCTGTGCACATTGGATGACTGAGCATTGCGTGCTTAAGGTGCAATACTGACACCATTATGACGCTTTGCTCTAGAAGCTGAACCTAGAATACTACTAGACCTACTATGTACCGAGTTTACTGCGTAATTCTATTTATAGAGGTTTATGTAATAAGCGCCATGGAACAGGCGTCTATTTCACATAAGTTCAACAAGCGTTCCCTCAATCGCATCCTTCCACTCATTCCACATTGGGTGCTCTTCCATCCCTTCCTGAACCTCTTCCAACGCCTTGACCCAAACACAGAAACTGAACCACATGCACTCACAGAAGAAATTTTCCCATACGTCCGGGTCCCAAGCATCTGTACTACGTGGTATCTGATTGTCGCCTAGGAACCCATGTGCTTCGTTGTGGCCCGTTGCCATAAAGTAGGCCGGACGAAAAAGGAAAGGCGGTGCGATAAGGCAGCCAACATTTAGCTGAGCCTTGTAACACGCCTCGAGCACCTTTGTCGTAGCTTAATGATATGATTTGTGAGAAACAAGAAACTCACTCACTTGGCTGAGGATATTTAAAGCCACTTCGTCGTGGTCTTCATTCAACGTCGCGGAGGCCCCAATCACCTGCTGCTGGAAGCTGTCCAAGCCTTCATTCAGCCCAGAGGACCTGGCTACCATGGGTCCCTTCCCCTCCATAAATGCCAGGCGGGGTTCAGTCCTTTGAAAATATTCTCTCTTCCCATCGTTGGTCAGGTTGCCTATGTAGGCCGAGATGTCGGGAGCAGTTTTTNGTTCGACCTTTTTGATCCCTAATGATGATGATGTTCTGTTTCTTGAGGATGATTTTGAACGTCTGGAAGAATATAATGTTCAGGCACTTCAATGCAGGCACGACGATGTTTTCTATCACCAGGGTCTCCTTCAACTCGCATGGCTGCTGCAGACCCAGGTTTCCAAACGCCATTTTCACGTTGTCCCAGTCGAGGTCCCACGAGTGGTCCAAGAAGGACTGGGGAGGGCCGGGATAATTCCACGTGTGCAAGGAAATTCTCGTGCTGTCAAGCAAATTTTCTGCAGCTTTGGAGCGGTGGCTGGATGGGGTTGCTGGCCCTGGGCCAGCTAGACCTGGTACGACTAGTACCTGGCTCCAGTGACGGGCGAGCTTCCGGGGGGAGGAGACGTCATAGGTTGCGTGCATGGTTGAGCTGAGGTGGGAGTGAAGGGTAGAGATGCGTTTAACCCCTGGGAGCCTTAATACAAGCTTATCTCAATCACATCGTGCGCATTTCTGCTCTATATCTATATCCAGCAAGTGGTGGTGCCTGAACCTTGAAGATTGCAAGGGAGCCATATAGTATTCAAAGCACGTCGTATAGCATAGTAAACAGATAGAAAAAGTCAGGGAGGAGGGATCAAGTACGTGGGTGTGATTGCCCAATAATTCTGAAGACAACCTAGTAAGGGGAGGCCCCAGGCAAGAACGATGCCCCTGAGGAGTGGAAACATTACTGAGTGAGGTAGGGTGACACCTGATGCAATGGCTCCGGGGCTCGGGAAACACTCCCACCTCACAGTGCTGAATGGCCGCTCCTGTATGCATCAGGAAGAAGTTCAGCAAAGCTGAGACGGGTGAGATGTTCAAGCAGTCTCGGCTGTACTTTGCAGCCAAGCACGCGCCTGATGATTATCTTTCCACAAATGGAGACGCGGGGATTAGCGGGTGATGAGCCGATGGCCTTCGGCCGGATAGAGCACTTGTTCTATTTCCCGATGGGGTAGGCCATCCTTCACTCCTGGATCGCCTGTCCTCCATTGAAGTAGCGTGAACTCTTGTTTAAATAATGATCTTCAGTGATCCATCCCAAGTTGACATTGGTTTGGTAGAGGGGCTCCTGAGCCTGTTCTATGGGGAGCAGAAGGCGAGACATGTTGCGTTTCGCACCTCATGATCAAACTGCACCATCGCGTCGGGTGCAAAAATTGGAAATGCGCTGTTGTGGTGTCAAACCCGATGAGCAGGCGTCCGATGGTGGTATCAATTATTCATGCTTAGGGTTAGGGTTGACACGTAGTCGGGTTGAAATGAAGTCGGCCGAGGTGACAGGCCAATCCCTTTCTTCCACTGCATCACCATGTTGTCCCGCAAAACGCTTCCCGTCCTTCATGGAATGGATTATCCCGCCTTTCAATCCCTCATCAATTACTCGTCGAGTCGGGCTCGAGCAGCCTCTTTGGCATATGTCATAGCTGAAGAATCGTTTACACCCGAGCAAAGTGAAAAATTCCAAGAATACCTGACCCATGAGCTAGTGCGTATCGGGTTGTGAGGCCATGGGACGTAACACTCAACTGACATGGCAATCTCAAATCAGCTCTTTGGCACGCATCTCTTGGGACTCGGCATGATGCTCCATCCCAATATGCTTTCCGTGCCTCGCGGAATTCAAGCATTGGGCCGCTTGTTTGTGGCCGATCAACTCACCCTCAAGCCCAAGCTACGCGACATTGTCCTTGACAACAGCGACCCAACCGAAGGCATCCTCGAAGGATACGGGTTGAATTGGTGGGCAGGCTTCCCCCCCNGAAGATGGATTCACGCTGGATCTGTCATCAATTATTGATGCCTGGTGCAAGCAAATGCGTGATGTGCAGCTGGCGGTGGATGTCCCAGGTATGAACCATGCCAACCTTCAGTTTCTCTCGCGAAAGGAACTAGAGATCGGGCGTTTGCTGGCAATTGATGCCATCCGGGACTTGGATCTGTCAGAGAAGCGATTGGTGGCACAGCTCGTTCATATCGGGACCACGATTGGACTTACGAAGACATTGAAGCAGCAGTTCCAAGCGATCGAAACCCAGGTCATTGCCGACAAGGTCAAGTCTGCAAAAATTGCGTCACAAGAATCCTCGGCCACCGCCACACGCTCTGTTTCAGTTAAAGGGAAGGAGAAAGAAATGTTTTGAGCTCTAAGGACGGAGGAGGAGACGCGTTGAGTTTCTTGCCTTCCCCGCAATCTGTCTTGACTAAATATTTTGCTATCCGGGGCTTTCATGTACACCGCATCTACATATACAAATACAAAGAACGTGACCCGAGGTTCGATCAATTGCATCCCAACCCGACCTTGCTCCATGACTCTCGAATCGCTATTCTCGTTGACAAACAAGGAGTGGCAATCCCTGCTCCTTTTCCTTTCTTTTCGTCGTGACAAGTTTCTACGTTTCATTTACACCAACGCAGAAACGGTCAGCCCCTCGTCAGCAAGGCTAACCCAGCTTTTTATTGAGGAACTCGTACGTTTTCACCCGTGCGATCACCCGATGTGCGCTGACCCTTGTGCGGCTTTCCTCGGGTTTTCTCTTTCCTCTTGACAGGAGATTGCAATCACGATTCAAGGCTTGCAAGCCTGTCTTACTCCTGAGGGCATCTTGATTGATTCACTAACTGAAATCCTGCGCCGGGTCGGGATTTATGCGCAGTCGGATGAGTTGATTTGGGGGGGCGCTGGTATCTGGTGCATTTATCGATGGACTCGACTATGATGAGCCGGAAGGTATGGATCTCATCGAGAACTGGTGGGACGACCATCGACCCTCACCCAACATCACCACCGTTCTTGGAGAATGGGAGGACCTCCGATTGAAACTCGGGCCCGAAATGCCACCCTCCCTCACTTCCCCTGAGAGGCAGAACCTCCTGAAGACCTTGATTGAAACACTGGATGCATCAATGGAAATGACAAAAGCGTACATCTCCGAGCTTGTGGTGTCTCAGGGCAGAGCTTTTGTATTATTGGATCGGTTCAATCGCTGGGCGCATCGATTCGGAGGAGTTCCAAGGGAATCTGTTATTTGAATAGTATCTAATGATAATTGAGCTACTTTGCCCAAATATCTGCCGCAGGCTCTTCTGGCAACATCAACCCAAAAGACTCCATGAGGTCATCGGTGGTTGGGGGTCCCAACGCTTCGTATCCACCCTTAAGTATTCCCTCTCCCACCGTCGGCCGCATGTAGCTGGCAATGCATACCCTTTCCCCTTCTGTTCGGCTGGCACCATGTTGCATCAAGTAGCCAGGCAGGACAAATGCTGTCTTCGGGTTGTAGACGAATCGGGCGTTCAACAGGGGTATCTCGAGCCTCCCACCCGAATGATCTCCGAGTACTGAAAGGATATCAAGCATGGTCCTCCCACCTTGCGTATCTCGGTGTAAGGGTGTCTCTCGATTAGCAATGATGGCAAACCCGCTGAAAGGCGTTGACCAGTGTTCAAACACTGCCTCGGTCAGCTCGGGATTAGTGACAGGGCATCGTTGCGAGTGTAGCTTGCGGTACACCTCCAGTAGAACTTGGAACTGCATGTCAAACAGTGACGGATGAATGAGGGAGAGGAGCACCCCGATGATCACGTTTGTCTCCATCAAATCTTCGAGCAGCTCGGGTCCTCCGTTGTGCCCTGCCTTCGGGTTAAGCGTACTTGAGGGGCCAGGTAGATGGCTGGGCGGCTATGTGACAGCAAGCTGTCAATGAGCTCCGTATATCATTTAAAAATAGTAACTTCACTCACCCCGTGCCCCTGGGCATACCAGCATGCGCTGAAATTCGCTTGACCAGGGGGTATCTGACATCGGGTCGGGTTAGCAAAAGCGTCGGCGCTATTCCTCCAGTTTTCGCTGCTGGCCTTAGTGACGCTTAGAACGCTTTTTGTTTCACAGGCCGCTCGTCTCACATGCTCAAAGACGAGTTCCTACGAATAATTTCTGCGTCCAGAAAGAATGTGGCACAGGGATTGGGACACTCACTGATCGCCGGGACGTGAAGATGCCGGGAAGATACCAGGCAAACACGACGCCTTTGTTATCCATGAACACAGTCGGCCGAGACACCAGAACCCTCGATCCATCAGGTCGGGTGGTAAAGGGAGGCTGCCAGGCATCCTGGAGCTGTTCGTCCCTGCTCTTTCCCCCATTCTTGGCCATGGAGGCCTGGACAAGCTCCTCAAAGCTGTTTTCAATAACGACTGAGGGATTTTTTGCACGAGTGAGTAACAATGTGAACATGACCGTTTGGATGCGCTCACCTGGGTTTTTCCATGCGGTCATTAAAACCTCGACGAGTGTTTCTAGCTCTATCTTGACATCTATTGTGATGTGTCGGTTGCGTGGCACAGGCCCCCCTTGAGTCGTACGTTCCCGAAGCAGATCCTGCGTGTAGCGGGCACATAGCTTCAGGAACCTCAGACCTGGCGGAACGTCTTTGTTCTCGGTTGACATCTGCTTTGGTTGATAAAAAATGAAGCGGGATGGGAGGCCTCGAGTGTGGTCCATTTTGTTGGTACCCATTTGCCACGAGGCCATTCCTTGTCATCGGTTCAAGGTGCTTCCCGATCAACCTGTATGCCTATGCTGGACTGTTGTGAGTCGAGAATTACGTGTGGATGTCAAAATTGGCCTGAGATTCCTACGGTGCCCCCACCTTGACCGCCCATTATTTGAAAAGTACGWGYGGATGTCGAAGTTGGCCCGAGATTCCTATTGTGCCTCTGCCCCCACCAGTGCCGTTATTTGAAAAGTACATACTGGATGTCAAAGTTGACCCCAAATTCCTACCTCGACTGCCCGTTATTTGAAAAGTACATACAGGATGTTAAAGTTGGCCCGAGATTCCTATGGTGTCCCTGCCTCGAGTGCCTGTTATTTGAAAAGTACGTACTGGATGTCAAAGTTGGCCCAAGACTCCTATGCCCAGACTGCTGTTCGATGTTCCAACATTAGCCCGAGATCCCTGTCATGCCCTTGCCTGACTGCTGGTATTAAGAAGTACATATGAATGCCAATAAGTAGCCTGAGATTCCTCTAGGACCTCTGGAATTCAAGGAAGTATGTTTGGATGTCGAAAAGCTGCCCGAGATTCCCATGATGGCCTGCCCAACCATTATTATTCAAGATGTACATATATGTACCAATGTCCAAGAATACTCCCGAGATTCCTATTGTCATGAGCAACTGGTAGCTACGTCCCGCCCCGCTGGAGTCATTTAATATGTGACTGGTGTTGCTTGGCCCAGCTGGGACATGCATTTTGAGACCTTACCCGTCCCAGCTGGGCCAAAATTGGACATAATGCTTGATCTAATGCCAACCCAGCTGTGTCATGTCATATTTGACATGCTGCTGAATGCCCTGGGACAGGAGGAAGGAGTAGTGAAGCAAGATGTGTGAATCCTGCTGGGGTAATACTTGGTGTATTGATAGAGTAAAGATCAATGCTTCCAACCCCATTGGCGAGCCTTGTCACATGGAACAACGTCGGTGAGACGAACGAGAACTCGTAGGCGCCGAACGAGTGGCCCCGGGTCTCCAGCGTGTCCTGCAAAATGATGAGAGAATGTAGCAATGGGATGACGCGACACGTACTCCAATAAGCGTACCAATCTTCCAGTTCCATACCAGCAGTCGTGACAAGAACTGCTCCGGGCTACAAATTAGCATTCCGACGAAGTCTCCGGCGATTTTGAGTGTATAATCCTTTGGATTGTATGTAGCAGCATCTACTTGATAGCCTCGACCAGGATCGATATACTTCCCTCTTTTAACCTGGAGTACCCGTCTGGTAGCCTGTGGGTGTGGTGCGGGTTTGGAACCGGTTGGCGAGCACATCGCAATCCATACCCACCTGTCATGATCATCACCCGGTAAGCTTGACAGACAATGCATTGGGATAAATCGAAAGGACTCGCCGACTATCGTAACCAAAAGACACGAGAAGCTCCTGGCTTGCATCAGAGGCAAACCCAAAAATCTTCGTGTTAAGGTTGCAGTGGGTGATGGCCCGGTATACGGGGGCTCTGGAAGTTGGGAGCTGCAAGATGAGCATGTTTCCCTCTTTGTCCGTCTTACTGAACATTCCCCCAGCCAGCTGATACGCACTGCAAGGACCTTCGATATTGTAGATTTCTTCCTTCGTCCATGTCAACGATTGCCATCTTCGTTGTCGCTTTTGGAGAGGCTCGATAGCCCCTGCCTGAGGACGCTGTGGGACGACAACTTCTGGTGGCCCTTCGTCAATTGGACCTATGCGTCCTAATTCCTGCACCCTCAACTCCTCCTGAGAAGCTGTCTCCTCTGTGTGGGCCTCTCCATCGGATACATTCTCTAGGCTATCGAATTCGTCATTCTCAAATTTCTTCATCTTCGCGACGTTCGCCCCGGCTGTCGTCTCCGCCAGGCCAGTCCTCGTGGTGCTCGGTTCTTCTGACGGCTTGACCTGAGCAGGCTTCGCAGCATTCTTCTCCTCTAAGACTTTGATCTGATGTAGCTGGAGGGCGGATTTGGCCGCGTTCAACTCTTCCAGGAGCTCGACCTTGTCTGCCTGGTGGTCCAGTGTTTGACGGGTTAGCGCCAACCGAGCCTCACTCAGTTCGTCGGTCAGTTGGCGCTCGCGAGCTCGGAGAGTCTGGCATTCCCTGAACAACTCGTCCCAATCCCTCCGACAGATATCCAGAGCGTTTTTCAATTCTGCGGCTTGGTTATCGAGCCGGGTCCGAGTATCGAGCGCTTCAGACCGGATACTTTCCAGGATCTGAAGTTCTTGCTGCGCTTTGAAAGATTCAAGTTGCTTCTCAATCGAGGACTGCAGAGAGGATGGTAAGCTTAAGATATAAACGGCTAGAAGTTGACGTACCTTCTGAGAATCCTCCCAAGCCTTCAATCGGGTCGAAATCTTGGCCCTTAGCCCTTCCAAATCTTGCTCCCACCCCAAGCTTCCTAGGTCCACGGTGGCCTTCGAGTGGTCGACCGACGTTGTAGCACTGTCCTCCCCCTGCCTCGAACCCTGCATGATGTTCCCGGTCTCTTCAGTAATCGTGTCCTGGGCTACCTCTTGGGTCATAGGATAAGCGATGTTGAAGCCAAGTACGTGCTCCACGAAGGTAACAGGACAATGGAATTGGTCGTCGATGGGTTGAACGACCTGCCTCAAGTCTAGTCCACGGCCATCATGTGGCAGTCGGCAAATAAGGTGACTGTTCTAAGGGATTCCATCGGTATTGATAACATCCCGTTGGAAAAGTGGTTCAATAAGACGTGGAGACCTCTACCCTAACTTTGGCCTCTGAACCGAGTGTAACATGAACCTAATCTGTTAAATAAGATTGAGCAAGCATTCAAGGATCGTAAAGAGACCATGTGCGCATCTGGAAACTCGAGAATGCTGCAAACGACGAGTTGGATGGTCCGGCAGACTCCGCCCACCCATATATTTTAGTGATGACAAGCGTGATAACCCGTGCCTACGGCACGGCACATGCAAGTTTTTATCCCAGCATAAAAAATAACAGTGTTGGTGTACCTCCAATTTGTTGGAAAATTTGCACAATTACCCAGGCTATGAGCAAATAATATCAATCTATGATAGAGCTTCTAGTTCTTGGTAGTCAGTGGTTGACAATTATAATTATTAATTGGGCAAGTTGTAATTTTAATCTTTTGAAGTAAGACTGCCTGAGAAACAGCAACATAGAATTGATCATGTGTGAAGATGGGAGTTCTTGAGTCCAAACCAATATGCTTCACTGATTGAATTGTTGATAGTCACTATACAACTTGGAAATTGGAGACAGGCAAATTGAAAGATGATTTGGGGTTCTGATGGTTGAATCTTGACAGTCATGCCAGTGATTATGCAAGGCAAGCACGTCAGGAAGACATCTAGCCCACTGGGGCAAATTTTGTAGTTCACAATTTGATTTGTGGTTGCCATCCCACCTAATGTATGGGTAGGCATATGAGATTATGGTCAACACTACATTAATGCAAACCTCTTAGGAAAGCCTCCAGGGTGCACCTTACTGGAGGGTATCTTGCAAGGCATTTTGACTCATATGAGGGGCTTAGAGTGGTTGTAGCAGGTAATGAACCAATGGCTTGAGATAACCCACACTTTGTGATTCTGAAGAGAGAGCAAGACCATAGCCATGCATCCACATGCAATCCATGCGTGTGCTGTGGGGGGCAGAAGGATGACACCTCTGTTACTCCTTGATCACCCATCCTTCATTTAACTTGTATAAACATCTGTCTAAACTACAATTAAGCTCTGCTGCTCCATTCAGGATGTCTTTCTCACATGTCCATTCTGTGTGTTGCCATTGTGTGCCTTTTGAGCTAAATACCTGGAGAATACTTACCATGAAGCCCACACAGGTCTTTGGGAGGGTTCACAAAAATTTACCACCACTGTAAATGCTGCTTGAGTATCATTCAATGATCCCAAAACACTATTAAGTGCTATGTGAGATCGGTAAGCTCCTCAAAGTAATCAGTCATAGTTCAGGCTGTATACACAGAGAAAGATTCAATAATAAGTTTTACATTAACCTTTCACTTTAGCTGGTTCCAGTTATCATGCAGCCTTTGCTGAGTAATCCCTTGCTGTTGAACAGCTATAACAGCCATGCCTTTTTGGTGCTTGAACTTATATGTTATGCAGTATCAGGTTAATGTCATATATTATCAAATTTCCTGCAACTCAAGAAAGGACCTATTCTATGCTTTTGGGGGCTATGTTTCATCCTGGGTATGGATTAGGGCAGTGTTGACTGTAGTGAATGTTTGAGTTCTTGTGCACAATAGTTAAGTGAAATACTCTGCCAAATATTTAATGGATGGGGTTGGAGGTACTGAAAGCACTAAAGTTGAAGGTTAAAAAACTATTCAACTTTCTATAAGTCACCTCCCAGAATTCTGTTGTGAAAAGGCACATGGGGTCAAAATTAAATGTTCAAGTTCTTTCACATATCTTAATATTGGCCCAAAGACACATTATAATGCATCCTGTTATCACAGGCATAGCTTTCCAAAATTCTCATATGCCCAGGGTTGACCCAACAGCAACTCATAAACCATGAATTATAACTCCAGCCCTGTGGCCAGGCTCTGTGCATCGCGACAATGGCAAAGGCAAACTGATGATGCCGGAGTTTGATGACCTAAGCAACGCGCCCTGCGCTCCGAGCTCCGATGCTTATGTAAATAAGGATTTTTCCCACCCGTTCTGTCTTAATATTATTGATCAGCGATCAGAGGCCTGTTCTAAAAATAGGTTATGCCGAACATACGCACCGTGATTCCTTTGACAAAACTTACCGGGTACTGCGCCCTACCCTCGGCGCCCATGTATCTTCACAGCGTAGTCAGTTAGGCGCAAAGAAGGACATGGAGGCTGCAGTATCAATTACATAGAAACGTCCTCCCTGAGCGATCTCATGCCAGGCTAAAATTGGTGCATGCGCTGACGATGGGAGCTTCTCCTGATGTCGAGCTAAAAATGCCCAGACGATATCAGCATCCTGCTCAGCTAGTGGATCGGAGACGAACTTACAAAGGTCACCGACATGACCGTTGATGTCACACCGCGCAAACAAACCCTGTCGGGCTCCGGTGATGTAAATTCTGCGCATACTTGTCACTCAGCGAAGCTCAGGGAAGTGTAGTCGAGATTAGGAGATTTGGTATAGACAATCTTGATGACCGAGGCAGCATGTTGAATACATTCAGGTGCTCCCTGAGTATGAATATACTGCCGCGGAGTGTGTAACTTGTGTCGGACGGGTCTTCGCTGAGTTCTCGACAAAACAATTGAATTAGGGTAGTATCTATCTTGACACGTAAAGAATGAAGGGGTAATGAATAAAGGAACCCGCTGCGTCGCTAAACATGGCCGTCAGCTTCTGGATAGAACTGCCCTGCAATAGTGGAACGTACCAAACCCTGCAACTGAGTGATCACTTCGACTTTTGCTGCTTGGTCGGCTTTTCCTTCTTCGGTGGGGGTGCAGATGCAGCCGCAGCGTCCTCCATCCACTGCACATCATCGAAATTCGACCCCAACTCCTCGAACCGTCTACTGAACCGTCCTAGACGTCCAGTCGTTCCGCTCTCTTCTTCTACCGAACGGTCGNCCGCGGCAGCGGGGTTATACATCGGGTTGTTGGTAGTATCTCTTGTGAGACGAATGAGTGATTTTGGGGATGTCGTCCAGTGGGTGAACGAGGTTCCGTCAGAGCGGATAACGCGTTGAGGGAATTTGGGTACGACCGGGTTAGGCAGGACGGGTGCCCGGCGTTTCCAGACGTGTGTGCGGCCATAGGGCGAGTTGGATACGTGGCGGCATTGCTGAGCGAAGGGGGAGGCAAGTCGCTGGGACTGGTGTCGACAAGCGGTGTTCATGGTTGGTCGGTGCTGTCCTCGTCGTCGATGACGATGACGGGGCACCGAAAGCGGGCGTGCAAAACTTTGTTGGATTTGTCAGCAGCCTTGGGTCCAAACAAGCGCGTCGCGTCGCGAAATTATACGCATGACGTTGAGGCTCCGCTCTCAACCGTCTCATGTCGTGCCAAATATCATGATCCATGAAGGTTCCACGTTTTCCGAGGGCTGTAGACCTGCTCTTCTCACCCAGATTGTCGTTTTGGCGAAGTGCCGAGTCGCAGCCGTTAGGTCGGTGATCCACGGAGGTCCAGTAGTTAGCTGTTAGTGTTTCTTTTGGCTTGAAACTCTGAAAGCTTTGAAAGTCATATTTCACTCACAAACCTCTACTGGCGAATATCCTTCGTACCCGTCTGGGATTATGAGATGAAGCACGGCAGAGTTCACAAAGCCGACGGGTCTCTCTTAATGTTCTGAGCCTGCTTCTAGTGTCGTTATCGTTATTCAGCCAGGTGCCGAGTACCTTTGGCTCATTCCGACTCGGGGAATGAAGAAAACTCAAGCCTCACGGGCTCCACGTTCGTGTTCCGTTGAGTGGTCAACTCTGGTACCAGGATGTGGCAATCCTCTTGGCGCCATGCCTGGCTACGCTGCATTTCATGCTTGGCTTCATCTTAGGGGCAAAGACTATTTTTAAGGCGGCATGTCTATCCCACGCGACGTCAGGAAATTTCGTCATCCGCACTGATACACCGTGGGAAACCGTTTCATCCCCAGAACCACTCATTGTCTCCTGGATTCTGCTTGACTACCTTCGCTCTCAACCACCATCTATGCCCTTGGAGGTCGCCTTCCAGCGATCCTGAAGGCTCCTCTCCGCAACCCCAAAATCGCTAGCGCATTGGAGGCGGGCAAGTCCACCTGTGAGTATAACAAAAGTACATCACCCGATCATTGGGGCTTCTTGTACTCACAGCCTCTGTTCTACCTGTCGCCGTTTCCTGGTAGCTCGTCGTCGCACAGGGAATTCGCCTCAAGGCTCACTCTTGCTGAAGGACTGCAGAAGCATCTGCCTGGTGTTTTTCAGTGGGGGGCAGCAGGACGCTGATTAAATTAATAGGCCATTATACAGCTTCTTGTCTGCGGAGGTAGGATTGACCCGTTCTGGCTTTCAGCATCTTGCTATCCGGCTTCTTATTGTTGTATATTAGCCTCTTAAATTCGGGATCCACTTAATTCCTGTATACAGCCATCCGGGCAGTGCACAGGTATGTGTAACATATCCATCCAACACTGATGCTTACCCTGTTTGTACCCCAGCCAAGGACGAAGAACAAACTGCGCTTGCTTTGTCACCTACGCTACGAAGTAACTACCACCCGAGTCCTGTGCTTCGACATCTTTATAGTGTACAATCACCACACTTGACTTCCTTCCCGCTCTCATTCCGCCCGCCCACCCGCCAGGCCCCTTGTCTCGAGTCCAATAGAGCGCAAGTATGTCTTCTACATCATCTTCAAGCTCGACCACAGGGGTGCTTTCGTCGACGAGCTCCTCAAGCCCAACGATCACTCTATCAAATAGTGCAATAAGTACCACCGATATTGCACCGTTCCCTACCTTCGCCCCTACCCCTAGCCCAGGCAACGGCAACAACGGTGGAAATGGGGGAGGAGGCTTTGGTAATGGTAATGGTAATAATGGTGGTAGTGGGATTGCTTCGAGTGCAGCACTTTACCGTGTGTCAAATTCCTCAATTCATTTTTCGATCAACTGGCTAACGGTGCTTCTATTCTGTCTTCCTATTTATCTACGATCTCTCACCGCATCTTTTTGTCTTTCCATTCTACCGGTGATCCCCCACCACCAATGAATCCCCCATGTCCTCTGGACCCTCTGGACCCTCGACCTCGTCGACTACCACTCCCCATGGTTCGCCGACGACAACGCGGTACCCTCACGAATCACCTCATACTGTTCACCGTACCCCTACCTCTGTGACACCCCCAATCTCCGCAACAACCTCAACTCTTCCTCCCAATAACAACTCATGGCGTCCGTCTCCAGTCTACACCTTCCTAGCAACTCTCGTCCTATTGCTATCGGTTTCTGCAGCGATAGTGGTTAGGTCGTTCATCCTTCGACGACGACACAGGCGAATGGTGGAGGAAGCTATCCGAAACGGGACATGGGTTCCACCGAATGTGCCGCCGTCCGGTCGAGCTCCGCGCGTGGACCTGTCCAAGAAGCCGGTCATGTGGGAAGCATATCTCGGTGGCGGTGGTATTTATAGAACCGAGAAAGGTGGTCGAGACCTGGCCTCGTCGTACTCTTACGGAGGCGACAAGGCTTCCATTGGAGGACTGGACGGAGCGGAATGGGAGAGCCTCAAGCCGTTTTCAGCTTCGTTCGTGCATCCTGCGGCGCACTCGGGAGTGAACGGGGGTAGAGGAGGAGTGGGTTCGTCAGCAAGTGAGGATGCTAATGATAGCGCAAATGGTGTCACCGGGAATAGGCCCTCATTTGTGCATCGGATAGGGGCTGGTGTGAGGCATATTCTTAGGACGACGTCATCGCCTACCAGCCCCCTTCCCCCGAACGCGAACTCGACAAATGCTGCTCTGAATCCGGGCGCTAATCCTGAAGCTGGCAATGCGGAAGGCGAGGGTTCGGTGGGAGAGTTGGAAAAGCCGCCTACTGTTAGGGTGGCGGTTCTTATCGCTATGCCTACTCCACCAAAAGCTTCTTCGGCATCGTCGAGTTCTAATGTTTCGCCGTCACCGGAGGGACCTTCGACGAGCTCAATGGTCTTATCGCCTGCGACCAGCCATCCCTTATCGGCGTCGAATTCACAGCAGCAGCCGCAATCAGCGTTGTCGGGTGATTCGGAGGAGCCACTGCCTGTGTTGGAGATGGGTGTGGCGGAGGTGGTGTTGCTGACTCA
>JANBPK010000837.1:0-52699 GCA_027579435.1 Candolleomyces eurysporus | reverse complement strand
ATATGGTATATGCGATATGATATACGCGAATATGACGGCAAAGAGGATCCTGTCCGAGACCCGGGGCGCTGCAGCCATCGTGAGGCTGCCGCCCCCCCTTGCCGCCTCTCACGCGGCAGCTCGGGGTTCGATTCCCCGTATCCGAAGTTTTTCCTTTTGTCTCTAACCGCATGCAAGATCTTCTTTGCTCCTGCTCTCGACCTATGGGTATGCCCGTTCCCACCACCTTCCGCCCCTCGTCTTGCCGTCAACCTCAACGGTAACAATTCACATCGAATCTAACGCTAATACTCCAACGACGCATCCCCATGGATATTCCGGTCACAACTCGCTCGTGGGCCAAGCTTAAGCGACTGAGGTCCTCACCATCTGCCTACGAATTCTCTCAGACCTCCGATACGCTGCCTATCACCCCAGCCCTCTTGTGATAGGTATGAAATTTCTCAGCGACCTTGAGTTACCTTCAGGCACGCGGGTACGTAGGCATGACCGCAGCGGACGGGAGGTAGTCCAACTCGCCTGCGAGTGCAGAAGGAAGAGGTTTATCGAACGAGGATAAAACTTCGATCTGTCTCCGTATACGGTGAGGTCGTGATAATTCTTCCGCAAAAGACTTTTTCGTTCCAGCGTTCGACGAGCCTGTGCCAGCCCCTGGATGAGAACGTCTTTCCGAACATCGATCTGAGTCGTCGCTGAAACATCGTGTCGGCATTGTCGAACAAGGCCGTGATAAAACTGGCCGAGAGCATGGAATGAGAACTAGTGAGACAGGTAATCGATCGAGTTCGCGCAGTTCGGAAATTGGGGCAAGTCAATAGCTCAGCCCGGGCTATCCATCTAGAGGAAGAGGAAACGTGATCTCGTCAATTATATCTGACAAAAAAGAAGAATTGGAGGTACGCAATCATCAGTTCCACTTCTGATTAGCCCTACCTCTTTTGTTCAACGCGATACTTGCCCCACCCAAGTCACCTTCCCTTACTCCCAAAATCCTGGTCGCCTCCCAATCCTTCCTCTTTTTCAAACTACCACGTCACCACTGCGTTCATCCGCCGCCCCCATCGTGGGTCTCTGTTGCTAATGCTACATCCTGAGCCCTGAAGCATTCGGCAGCTTACCAACTACGGGATTTGACGAGGGACGTCTTCGCTGACAGCGACCTTCGATTCACACAGCCGAACGAGAAGTGGGAAGTCAATCATCTTGAATGACCGAAAAACCGTGCAAGTTTATAAAGAAAGAAATCATATTAATTCATAACTTAAAGACGAGGCCGAGAATCGCACCACAGCTTCGATATTCTTCAACATTTTCCACACAACAGATTGGTCGCAAAAACATATGCCATCCTGTTCCTCGTCAATACACACGTCCACCTCCCATCTCGAACCACCTTCACATCTTCAAAAAAGGCATTCGTCCGTCCTCGCCTTAGCTCGTAGAGGCGAATCAAGGATCCAAGAGCATTCGCCGCGCTCTAAGCAGAATTCGCTGCCGCACCCGCAGCGGGCTTGGATGGAGTAGATTCGTTGGAGTCGGAAGCCTTCACGGGAAGCGCAGGAGCAGGTCGAACGCTCAATACTTTTGTAAGACATCCATCCCTCGGAACAACCGAAATCTCAGCTCCTTCTTCTGACCACGCCAAGCTGGCAATCGGCTGACTCCTCAACCGATAAACTCCATCACCACCGTTGTTTGCTGCTGCTTCACTCGCGCCTGACCTTCACTTGAAGCGTTGCCAGAGGACAGGGAAAGGGCAACGACGTTCAAGTCTCTGTCGAGTCGCATTAGGCGAAACGGATCCCAGTTCCACCACTACTCACGCGCGAGAACTTCCGTCTCTTCCTTTCTTGATCGCTATCAGGCGTCGACAAGGCTTGATCACACCCCCAGCTCCACTCGAGGAACTCGAAAAGAATCCTCGAGCTTACCTGGGGTCGAACTTTCAGCGCCGACTCGTCCTGCTGCTCCGGTGGTTGGCGACCAAGCGGTTGAGTCGATCGAGCTGCTAATTTAATTCCTGGCAGCTTCCAACGCGATTCCACCAAGGAGCTTCACACCTGAGAATATAGTTCCTCCAACCTTCGGAGCTGCACTACCAAACTGGCTTGGTCGATTTCTTCGGTAAGTTTGAGCCGATTAACAGGGAGAGCGACAGATTGGAGGGTGATGCGCCTGAGCCCTGCGACGAGGACGACCAATCCTTCCGTTGGAGTTGACTCGAATAAGCCAATGCGAAAGTGCGAACACAGGGTGAGGGAGGTCACTGGTAGTCTCTGCTCGTACTCGTTGAGTGCCTTGAAGGATAAAAGAAGTAACAGGAGCTTGAGCACAACTTGCAGAAGATGCCGATCAATACGCAGACGATCGATACGAAGGTATTTGAGGTCCTGAAAACGCATAAGCCGTCGGACGGGGAGTCGTGACGGTTGCAAGACCCGATATGTTGGAACGAGGATATGCTGAAATGGGGATGCTGAAATACGTGGAGAGCTGGAGGCGAAGACGCCGACTGAAGAGAATGTACTGGTCAAAAAGGTGGTAATAGGGAGGGAAAGGTGACCGGAACGCACGAGAACAATGAGCCTTTCGTGACACTCCAACCTATTCGGCAAACCATCGAAGGAGAGTCGTTCAACGGCACGAAGGGTTTTCAGCTAATAAATGGCTAGAGTTTTTTTGGGCTTGCATCCGGGTCCAACAAGAGTCGAGCCTGCAAGTCTACATTCAACAAGTAAAAGAAACCAATTCAGTGGGGCCCATAACGAGGAGAGCAGACATAGATTACTCACAAAATACCCAACATCGTATTCATTCCATCCTCTCTCATGGGGTATGACAACAACACGCACCACCTTCTCAATTCCACCCATTCCATTCCTGAGTATCGGTTTAACTGGGATCGAGGTTGAGTTGAGCACTTCGGTAACAGACGCCAAGTTCGACGTCTCCCCGATCTGAAAGCTGGATGCGCAACCGGGGATAGGAGGTGGGCTAAAGAGAGGTACAAGCGTCAGCGCGCGAACGTGATGAACGGAAGGAACAGAAATGAATGGAAAGGCCAATCGAGCGATGACTGTCGTTCACGACGATTCAAAATTCAAATCGACAGGACCCGTGAAATGAGCAGCGGAGATGAAGGAGGCGCGACTCACCTTTTCCTCCCTAACGCTCTCACCTCCCCTTGGCCCACACCCACCCCTGTGCTTCGACCGACTCCCAGAGCCTTGTCCATCTAGCAGTCGTCTAACCCATTCGCCCCTCTGTTGACTGCTATGTATATCATTCCGTACTTCGTTGTCCAGTTTTTGAGCTGTTCGGGTCCACCCCATCTGCACTGCGGGGTCAGTAAAAGATGAGCAATGGAACAGACAGATAGAGAGGCTCGAGGGAGGGAAGCGGGAGGTACCTTTCGTTGAGAGGGAGAAGGAGCGGGAACTGTGGGAATAAATCCCAGATCGTCGGCATTCTCTGCCGTCTGTGGCTGTGATATTGATATTGCTCGACGAGAAAAGGTGTATTGCTTCAACTGCTATACTACAGAGTACTTGATCTTCAAATGCCGCTAAAATCGATCAAAGGATATTCAGAACGCAGCCACTCAAGACCAGACTTCGCCGCATTATCCTTCGCCTTCTGCTTCTTTGAAGAGGATCCTTGGCCGACTACGACTCCAAGGTCGTTACCACTGGGGTCTACGACTGTGACGAACCCGAAGTGAGCAGAACGGTCATACTCCGGACGACAGTGAAACTCACATCTAGCTTCGGCAAACCATCTGTTTTTGTAGCCATTTGTCTCCTGCACACGGATGACTGGTCGGGCGGTATTACCCAATACTCGCTGAGCGGCATTATTAAACCTCATGCAAGATCCTAGTAGAGCGTCGATGTCAGTATTGGAACGAGGTGAATGTGAAGTTGAGTTGCACCATCGGACATGATAGGTTCGAGTAAGGGGGTGACAAAGTGGTCGACGGTCAACGAAATTGGGTGAGAGGCGAGGATTTGGAGGGTATGAATGCTGAAAACGCGTACCCAGCTTTTAAAGCGTCTTCTCCAGCCATCTTCGCCCCAAAATACTCTTGGTTTGGGGAGCTGGCGTGACAGGCTAGAGTCACTTACTGACCGCACGCCTGCTGTTCGATCCTTAACGGTAAAACTTCATTCACTCAGTACGTACAATGCGAGTAATTTTTACCTGCCTCTTATTCTTCCCCAATGAATGCAGGTCCACCCACTGCCATGTCTTTTTTATATGCCTGGGCTCGCAGTCGCTGGTCGGTGCACCTAAGCTCCAGTCGCCGTAAAATTCGAGGCGAAAATCTCAGCTTTTGGGATACTACGTAAAACGAGCCTCACAGGGCTCGTACCTTAGACCCGCAGCACTCAACGGTTCCCGTGGCGTATCATGCAATGCTGCCTACCTGAATAGGCGTAAAACGTGCATCACTTGGGAGCAGAGTGGGTAGCTATTCAAATCGAACCTTCTCTCATGATCGCAACTGGATATCACATTGGGGAAGGCCTGTTGGCCGCGGAATTTCGCTGGATCTCTGGGTTCGATTAGCCCTCGGGACGGAATGGCGGCCGACACCGACTTTACATCTTCCCTTAAGTCCCGCCTTCACCCAGGCCGTCGTTGATTAGTGAACACTAAGGCCAAGGGAAGACATGGCCCCAAATCCTGCTAGCGACCTTCCGAGTCATGGGTGTAGCTCTCCTATAGAGGTACTTATTATCGATTAGTTCATCTTTACCAGATGAGCGTTGGATAGTATCGTCTAGACTCGATTCGACGGAGCTAGCATACATGAAGATGGCAGAAGCGATTCGAACGGCAAGGGACTCACGATGACTCAAATATAAACGCTCATGTAGGGGCCCTGGGCCATTGCCATTTTCAACCCTCAAATTTCAGCTTCGGAGGGGCGCTGTCATGGCCCGATTCCTTCAATCTACATCCACTCGGCTGCATTCATTGGCGGTTATACTGTGGCTTTGACTCGCTACATTTTATCGACGCCGGTGGACTCGGCACCCAACGACGTAAGTGGCAGATTCCACGAAATAGGAAAAATGGTACCAAGCCGGAGAATCCGAGTCTCCGGGTTCCTCGTGCAGAGTCGTCCCACTCCATGAACGCCTCTTTGATACTTGAGGCTCGATATGAGCGCTGCGGAACCTTCGTCTTGGCACTAGCTGCTCCCTCTAATTCCGGGGAGAAGACGAGTCGGAATTTGCTCGTCCCAAGCCACCACACTGCTGTGTCGACCACATGGGACTCATGGCAGCTTTGTGTGGGCAATACATGTGGCCGGCATGTACGTCATGTTTAAGAATAGCTAGAGCTCATAGAGCTCCCTTTTGAAAGAAGGTGCAGTGATCAAGGAAATTCAGGACTAGGTGTAGGTGATAACCAGTCGCTCGAGACATTTTGCTATACTACCAATGCAATTAAATACTCTCGGGGTGCGCGGGACATTCATGAACGTGACGCAGCAAGCTTGCATTGATCGGGTGTCGACAAATTGCCAACGCAATGCGGTAGCCTGAAAGTGACGCCTAGAAAGTTCTGAGCAATCTGGGATTGATACTGCGAACAGAGTACCGTTATCACGAGCCCAAGCGCCTCGAAATGATGCACGGCGCATATTCGTAATGTAATTAACCAGTTCTAGATTGATAGTGCTACTGCACTTTAGCGCGATGACCGAATTGAGCGCTTCGGTGCTCCGCAGATTTGATGGTAGCTGACATTGGGACCACCGTCCTCCAGCAACAAGAGGTGGATGTCGCTGTCTATTTCAGAGCAGTAAAGGAGGTTTTGCCTCCTCATCTCAAGATGCAGGAGATTCAGAACGAGTGAGTCTATTTGTCCCCAACTTTTAGTCGTAGATCATCGATCATTGCTGATCCAAAATCGCTTTAATTTGAATGCAATGTCTCGTTAATTCATTCCTCAGTAACAGCATCGTTTACAGTCTCTCTGAATATTCTGCTTTCTCCATCATTCGCATTCCGCCTCCTCTCGTGTATAGCACGTGCTGGTACCGGAACAAGCTCGAAGTTCACGAAAATTGTGTACAAGAAGTATTTAAGAATCCGCAGTGCAATGGTCAGTACCATCTCTTCGATGAAGGTCTATGCGACCAACTCTCGTCACTAGCCTTCTTATGTGCTAGGAAGTCTCCCAATGCTGTGAATGATTCGACGGATTCAAGCTGGTATCCAGGAACAGCAGCATCCAACAAGACCTCAATGGTCAGTTTCTTCTGTTCCTTGAACACTGCATGAGGGACAGATTCATTCGAAAGGATAGGCCACTTTACATCATGCAGAGCTGGCTGCGATTTCCTTTGAAGGGAGCGTAGGCCCTAGGGACACAGGCCTCCCTAAGTCTACCTCTCACTCCCCTGCAACTACAAAATACTACTAAGCCCGATATCTTGGTCACTGGAACTGCTAAAGCTCTGGTATACAACCGGTAGCTGCGAGGGTTGGCCCGGTTTCTTCAACGTTTTGGCGTTATATCGCCGTACGTGAGCAATGACTCGTGAAGGGAATGTACGTTGAACAAATACTTTGATTAAATAGGGAGTTAAACGAGCTATAAGGACGGTTAAATGAGTGAGAGTGTTACAGGAGCGACGCGATACCAAGGTATAAACGATGATGAAGATTGAGACCTGTAGTCTAAAGCTGACCGTATGGGAACAGCTGGTCGCATTGGGCACCGAGCGCTGCAGAGAGGCTGGAATATTGGAAGCCCAGATTCTTGATCAGGTTCCGTTTCAGAACGCCTGTGGGGTTGGGATACAGTCCCTGTACGGTTTTCGCGCCGATGTCTTCATATAGCACACACGGCCTCGTGAAGTCGGCAGAGGTGGGATCGACCATGAAGTTGTTGACCTTCCCATCAACGTTTCCACTAGAAAGGAATGGGTGCATGGCGAGGATTTCCGCGATACCCTCGTTACTCGTTGGCTTGGACGGCCGATGGAATTCAGGAGGAAACCTCATATCTTTGAAGAAGGATCTCGCTGACGCCATGTCTATTTTCCTGTCTGTCTTCCGCCCGTCGACGAAAAAGTTGATTGGGAAGGCCGACTCTCCGTACCCGGTGAAGTAGCGAACGTTCTTGAACGAGGACTGGGGATTGGTGGCGATAGAATCTTGCAAACGTTGGAATCGCAGCTCTCCAGCCACTGTCAGGTTGTAGCCGTCACCATATTCATTGCTGAAGTCAACGAACTGATACATATGATCAAAGGCTTAGTTGCGTTCATGATCAAGGTGAAGTGGGGTCAGCGTACCTTCTCAAACAATGTTTCGTTGAAGCTGTGATTGTCCCCGAAGAACGCGTCTGCTCGAGTCATACCGCCATCACCTGAGACATACCATCAGTATCTCTTTGCTCAATGATTCTAATTGTATCCACCTTCGAACGTTCCGTGAACATTAAATCCACCGGCGTGGGCGGGAGATGGAGGATCAGGACCTGTCTTTCGTGTCTTGCCTCCAATGCTGAGCAAGTCGGTGACAAAGGTTTCCGTTCATCAAGTGGGCAAGATAAGTCACGAATATCGCAAACTGGTTCTCCATGTTGAATCCTGGGCGATTCATATGAGGGCCCAACACAGACGATAACTAATCACGTCAAAACTCTCACCCTCCTGGACCGCGGTAACCATTTGGGATGGGCTGGCGACACCATTACGAGAGATGTACTAGGGAAAGCAGAAAGAGTTAGCGATCGAGGGCGAAAACAAGTTTGGGCTTGATGCTAACCCCGTGAGATGCAAGTGTGTTCATTCCCGGGCAAGGTCGTTTCTCAACGGCTTCCATGGATGAGCTCGATCGTGAACCAGCTTCGTGCCCGTGAATCCAGGCGGTCCAGGTGGTGGAGGTGGATTGACTGCGCCAAAGCCTTCTCCAGTACGAGAACTGATGTCTTTAATTTCTTGACGCTTCAGAAGTTCCGAGTCGTTGGGGAAAGCGAGCGAAGTAGAGAGTGCGTTGAAAGAGAAGAGGAGGGTGGTCAGAACAACAAATGCTTTAGAGATCATGGTGAAGGTTTTCTGTGGGGCAACCTTTCGCCCGTTGGGAGTTTAAATAGCTGTCTGTTAGTGTCCTCTGGAATCGGGGTATCCCCGTTATCCATCTTTCCGTAGTGCGCCTGGAAACATTGGTGATACTTTGTAACCAGCATCGCACTGAATTGCGGACTTGCCCGACATCGGCAACCAAAAAAAATGTCAAGATACGTCTTATGCCTACCCATAGTGTTGTCCGTGAATCGAGGTTATTACATCGGATTCAATTCTCACAGTGTCTGGCCTGCATAGTTTTGTTGTTGGGAAGGATCGACAAGTTCCTCGGGATTATCTGGGAGGCTGAGACTGCTCTGGTCGTCCCGCAACCCAATGGTGTGTCCAGGTCAAGGCTTTTTTCTGCCATCCCTTTCAACACGTTATCGACTTGAATGTAGTAATTCTAAATCTTTGAATTATGATCGCGGCAATCGCGCAACCGTGAAACAAGAAAGATAATCTGTTACTGTTCTCGGGTCTCACGCCCGACCGAGTCCGTAATATGCATAGGGGTCGCGCTGGTAAGTTGATCCTGAGGTCTTTGGCGGCGAAAGACAATGGTAGGTTACTGTCCTACAGTAAGCGCTCGCTGATTGCACATGTTCAGCCTCGGAGTCACGTTATCGATGGACACGCATCAAGATGGACGACGTATTCTTGGCAACCTACAGCTCACGTCGGATATTGTCTTGAGCAAAGCCCCTGCTACGATGGCAAACATCGATTCTTATCCCCGCTGGAGTACAGTTTTCTTCAAGGTTCATAAATCAATTGCCCCGTCTCGTCAATTTTACCTCACAACAGCTCACGGCAAAATGCCCAGGTTGAAGACACCATCTTCGAAGTTCCTCGATACAGGTTCACAGAACACTCTGAAGTTTTTGTGGACATGTTCCATATACCTCAAGCTGGAGAAATAGAAAGCGTGGAAGGGAAAGACGAGTCGCACCCGATCACGCTTGGTGGATACCAGGCAGCGGACTTCCGCGCTTTGGCCAAGGTTCTATACCCCGCGTAAGTAGAATCATTCCTTCTCCTGGGTACTGTCTCAACAGCCGGTATGATGTCAAATTCAGGCCTATGGATGTATTATCCGGCTCATACACCTTAACAAAGGACGAGTGGGTTGGAGTTCTTAATCTATCAACGAGGTGGCAAATGCAGATGGTATGTCATAGCCCTCATCTCACGATTATTGGAGACCCTCACGGTCATTCCCATGTTAGATGAGGGATCATGCGATTGAGAAATTGTCAAAGATGGCTCTGAACTCCTTCGAGAAGGTCACTCTCGCACGAGCCCACAAGGTCGCCAAATGGCTTAAAGAAGGATTAAGCGAAATCGTTACGCAGGAGGAGACACTCAAACCCGATGAGCTTGAGGCTCACGTAGGGCTGCGAACCGCTTTCCGCTTGGTGTGGATTCAGAACCAATTGCTCAAAACTCCGCAAGTCCCATCCAATCCTCGAATCACGTTGGGGTCGTTGGGATGTTGGAATGGTCATGCGATGTTTGAAGCTGGGAACTGCTCCTCTTGCTGTCGACAGATATCAATCGATGATCCCGGAGCCATGTATGTGAGCCATGCTTCCACAGCGACGTACAAGTGTCCTTCTACCGGGATAGAGCTTGGGATGAATTTGCAAGATGTGAAATGCACGCATTGCTCAGGCCAGCCAATCCATTCTGGAGTACGCAACTGTCCCTCGTGCCAGTCCTCCGTAGGTTATACATCCTATAGGCTTCTAACCCCAGCCCCTCTTCAAAATGCTAACGCCAACTTGGCGAACGTCGAGGAAGTGTTCAGGGAGGAGATTGCGAGCTACGAATCGTGGGATCAGTAGTTAGTTATTCATCGTTGTTTTATTGTCACTGCCAGCTCGTACTTGTGTACGAAATACCGCTTATACATTTCTCCAGTCATGAGATATCATTCACCGATTCGTCACAATTCCTCTTTATCTGTATCTGTTTTGCTCACAATCGATTCGTCTTTACCAGTCAAGGACATTCTGTTGCACGAGAATATCAAGAAAATTGCGCTTGTGTAGGTTCTATGAGATTCCGTTATGGCGTAGGAGGAGAATTGTCATACTCCCTTTTGCTATTGGTCTCGCCATACCCGCAGTATTTGTGCAACTGTCGAGTTTTGGGGTTGGATAGGCGTTGTGACGCATCCTGGATTATTCATGCCAGGCTGAGCGACTTGCCTGTGATGACACACATCCATACAGAGGTATACGCGATAATTTCCATGTTCATCTTTTAGGTCTGATGCAAACGTCACACTATTGAACGAACCCGAGCAGGTTTTCGGTGGTTATGACGCAGCGAACGAGCCCACAAGTCCCGCAGAGCAAGCGAGTGGGGCTTACGGCGGTTGCGTGACATGTGCAGTAAGTAAGTCAGGCTTTGTGCTCGTTCTGTGACAATTCAAGGCAGAACAAACACTCTTTACGTCGACCTTGCCAAGAAATTGGAAAACACTCATTCATACATTCTCCCCAGGTGTCGTATATACCACGTCTTTTTATCTGGATACAAACACATGGAGTTCCGACATACAATCAAGTTAATTAGATCTGCTCGTCCACGATAGACTCGTAACCCGGTCAACTCCCCCGATCCACCTTCTTCCCCTCCCTCACACTCGCACTCCCTCCTCTCAGTCTTCCTCCTCCCCCTCCCAGGCTCTCCACGGCTGGTGCCGTCGCCGAACCCTCGACCAACCTCCTAATCAACCTCCCCTGCTCCTCGACGATCCTCGTCAAATCGCATATCTGCTTACTCAACTCCGTCTGGTTCTGCGTCAACTTGAGATTACTGAGGTCCCTCGTAGGCGTTTGCGTGGATGTTGACCAGCCCATATACGCTGGATCGAGATGAGGGTCGCGGGGGCGAGAGGATGGTGGTGGGTAGCTAGGTGGTTGAGGTGGGTATAGTTGGGAAGACGGAGAATGTGGCAGGAGCGACGAAGCTTCGGGGTTGTCGGCGGGAATTGTAAGACCCGTGCGCGAAGTGTCTGGCGAAGCTTGGTTTCCCTGGAACAAAGAGAGAGCATGGTCGTTAGCACGTCCTCAATGCTCAAATGGTTCCAAAAGATAAAAGGAAGGCAAGTCGCGAACGTGTCACAAATGCAAAGCCGGAACACGGAAATCGAAGACGTCCATGCAAGAAGGACGAAAGTCGCAAGAACGAAAGATGAACAACGAAAGTCAAATCAAACTACAAGCCGCGATCAAATCAAACCAAGAGAGACTCACCTGTTCAGCGCTCAACTTTTCCCAAACAAGACTGAACTCCCGTCCAAGCACGAAACTCGGGAGAGTGATTAACAGTAACCCAAACATGGGAATCGGGAGGGTTATGAGTCGACCGAGGAGGGATCGGGGGGTTATTTCGCCGTAGCCTACCTTTGTTATTGCTATGAGAGCCGGAGCGTGAGTACGATGGGAGAGCGAGAGGTAGAACAGAGAACAGGGAGAGAGATAGTTGAGATGGTGGAAAGCGAGGAAGAGCGAGAGAGGTGAAATGAAGGAACCAATACGCACTGACGATGACGAACCGCGCGGCACCAGGAATGGACTGTACAGCGTGAGGTAAACAACGAGCGAGGAAAACAAGGACAGAGGACGTACAGCGAATTGAGTTGGATCTCCGTCCACGCTTATGAATGTGTCCAGCGCTTCGTCCCAGGTTCCACGTTCAGCAAAGTATCTGCAGAGCATGAATATCATGTCAGTACAAAGGGCAAGGAGATAGAGAAAGGACGTACAGCAAAGTACTGAATACGGTGAGTATCATGATTACGAAAAACCCGATGGCAAGCAGAGCCTGTTGTGAGCGGCGAACGGAGAGGTACATGACCTCGATTGTTCTGCAAGCGTTGTCGGATCGTTGCGATTGGCATGAAGGAGGGTGAACGCAGAATGGAGAATCTGAATAAAACAGACTGCGGGATGGGATGAGTTGTTGCGATCGAGGAAGGGGTAGGCGTGACGCACGGTATCTTGTCGAAGCATTAATTCTATGTAGTACGGGAGGACCAAGAGCAAAGCTATGATCCCATAAAACGTCCATTCAGCACCCGGCCGCTCAACAGAGAATCGAATACTCACAAAGCAGCCACTTGAAAAGGCTCGACCACGAGAGACTTCACGCAATACATCTCGAGATATAATCGACAGTAAACAGCGCAACCAACGTCGTCTCCACCCCAAACCACACCCGATTCGAAACTGAATGGAAGGTCGGGACGGTCTCGAGCACGGTGATGAGAGCGCTAGTGACGATGAGCGCAGTCGTGAACATGTGGACGACAAACGCGGCTTGCGACGACGTGGGCTGCTCGAGCAGCTGATGGAGACTTCTTTTCCGTGCTGGACGGATGTTCAGGACAGTGTCTTCGTTGATCTGGGTATGGGGTGAGGGAAAGAGGTCGTAGAGATCGCGAGGGGTTGGGGGCCGACTCTCCTGAGTGAATTTTGAAGTGTCTAGCGGTGCGGGACGGGGTCGTGGGTTGAGTTCGTAGGACTTGGCATCGTCGTCGGTGGTCGTCGTGGTCGTCGCTGTTGGGCGGTGGGAGCTAAACGCGGGTCAGAGGGACGGTCCGATCACGGTCCGCGTTTGTCCCATTTGCTGCGAAGTCGGTTCTGCACCAGCTCGATCACCCACGATTGAACCCGCGGTCAAGCCAGTCGTCAATCATGGAGGATGCAGCTACCCCCACCGCTGCCTCTGTCCCCTCTGCGAATCCAACAGCGCTTCTACGACCCCGAGTAGAGATGCGAGGAGGGCGGCTATTGTCACCAGAGCGTACCAGCAGGAGATGCTCGAGATGAGCCTGGCGAGCAATATCATCATTGCGCTCAACACCGGTTCCGGTAAGACTCACATAGCGATTTTGAGGATCAAGCACGAGCTCGAGAGGGAGAAGTTCAAGGTATGGCCTTTCCTTCAGCTGATTGACTTTGCTCACTATCGCTCCCTTTGGCGCCCGTATAGCTCTGCTGGTATGTCGCTCCCACCGTCGCCCTGTGCATCCAGCAGCACTCCGTTTTGTCGACCTTCCTCCCAGTTTTTGTTGGCATCATTTCTGGCTCGCATCACCCCGACCAATGGAAGAACCGTGATTTGTGGAAGGCCGTTGTCGATTCGCACCGTGTTATCGTGTCTACTCCCCAGGTAAGACTCGTTGTCGTAATCCTCCGCCCGACTTCCCTTCTGTCCTGCCATAGCGCGTCCTGACTGCTGTAACTACCTCCAGGTTCTCTTCGACTCTCTTCGCCACGGCTACATTGGTCTCGGCAAAAAAGTTGGACTACTCATCTTCGACGAGGCTCATCATGCCACCGACAAACACCCCTGCAACTTGATCATGAAAGAATTCTACTTTGCTTTACCCCTCCGTCCAACTGAGGGAGACGTGTCGGGTGTCATCGGTAGGCCTGCAATTATAGGCTTGAGTGCGAGTCTCAGCTATAGAAGTGGGGATGTCGAGAGGGCGTTTCGGTAAGTGGTTGTGCGTCCTGTTGTTTATCTCCCACCCTCTTGGAGACAATCTTTTCCCAGCTCCCTCTCTAAACCTCCTCTCCCTCCTCTCTTCATTCGTCCTTTGCTTTCCTCTCTTTTCCTTCCGGAATTATACTCTCGATAATTACAACCATTCTCCTTCACCTCGTCAGAACCATCGAATCAAATCTAGACGCCAAAATTCGCACACCTCAATATAGTCGCTCCGAACTCGCCAAATACGTGCACCGCCCCATCTTCAAGCACGCCGCGTACTTCGCTTCCTCTGCCTCTGTTTCAGCTCTCAACCCCGATCCACCGTTCAGCACGAATCTCGCAAGCTTAAGCGCGGTCAGACGCTGGATATCGATAAGGATCCAAAGGTCATTACGTTGAGAAGGGACTTGGCCAGAGTCGGTGCCGCGTGTGGTGTTTCACCAGCGTCTTCTTCCTCTCCTGGTGCGTTTCGTTCAAGCTTTCCATCTTTCCTTTTGTTCCATCTGGCCCTAACATCTCACCCTCTCGCTCTCCTACGATAGGTGCAGGACCAGCTCTTACCGCTGAATACATCCGCCTCGACATCCAGCTATCCAAAACGCTCTCGAAGCAAAGCACATTCACCCACAAGGGATTGAGGGACCTCGAAAGAGCTGCGAACGATATCTTATATTCTATGGGCCGTGGGCCTGTGACTGGTTTGTGTGGAGCGTCGTTGAGCATGTGAAGAAGGCCGCTGGTGAGTTACGCTTTCTGTGCTTTCATTCTCACCCGTTTGGTTTGCCTGTTTGTTCGTTCTCAACCCTCCTTATTCATTCTCCTTCTCGTCTCCAGCCATTTCATTTGTCTATTTTCATTCTTTTCTCTGCCCCAATACTTCACTCCCTTGCTCGTTCGTGCTCGCCGCTTGTTCCCTCCCGTCCCATGACTCACTCATTGACGTTCATTTCCCTTCACACCCGCCCCTTGCCCTGAAACCGAAACTAACGATCTCTCGTCTATTTCACCAAAGGCCCGAGTCATAACAATCCATACGGTCCCATCACCTCGACCTGGCGTTTTCAAGAAAAACGATACCTCCCCTACATCCTGAACCGCATCACTCTCTCTCACCGGTATCATACTACGAAGACGATATCGTCACCGAAATTTCGGACAAAGTGAGAGTCCTCATCGATTGTTTGTTAAACGAGAAGGAGGAAGTAGAAACTCTCTTATCGTCAAGGTCCTCGAGCTCAGCTGCTTCGTCGTCCAAGCGTCGTTCGGACCAGAAAAAANGACCGAGAAGCTCGAGACGAAGTAGCCGAGTATAGCGGCATTATTTTCGTCCAACGACGCGACGCCGTCTTAACGCTGGCTGAGGTCCTACGCAACCGCCCTGCGACGAAGGATCAATTTAGGATCGGGACGTTGTTGGGGAGCAGTGAGAATAGCTATAGGCATTCAATGATGGATATAACACGACTCATCGACTCCCGATCAAGCCTCAGCCTCGGAAACGCCGGACCCCTCCAACGACGACGCGGACCCTTCTTCGGATTCCGCAGCTCCGCGCAAACGATCCAAAAAAGATGATACCTCAACTATCCTCACGCACTTCAAGCTCTCCTTTCTCACCCTCCTTATCTCAACCTCCGTAGCCAAAGAGGGGATCGACATCCAAGCATGCGGTCATGTCGTACGGTGGGACCCGCCCCCAAACATGGCAAGTTGGGTGCAGAGTGGAGGAAGGGCGGGGAGAAGGAGTGTGAGGAGTTGTTTCATATTGATGTATGAGGTTAATCCGGGTGCTAGTGCATGAGTAGCCCTTCGTTTTACTATCTTTCTCTTCCTTTTGAGCGATAGAGCTCGAGTTTCGTACTCGGGTGGTTCGCGTTAGCGCCAAAAAAATACCGTACTGACCATTGTCGATTCACTTTCCAGTAATTCACCGACAGCTCAGATGGAAGAAGTCAGAAGAGAGGTGGCGAATGTCGAGAAATGGACCGAGTTGGGGAGGAGGATGGTCAAAATGCACGTCAAGACCAATACTGCCAACGCGCTTCAAGAGCGTAGAGAAGATGATGATGATCAAGACGACGACGGGTTGGCTATACGTATTGAAAGTACTGGGTGCGTCTCTCCTTCCCTTTCGATTTACCTTCTTTCGGCTCATGCGCTTTGACTGACATTCAATCAACTCTCCCTCTAGCGCCCTCACCAACACCCACAGCGCCGTCTCCCACCTCTCCCACTTCTGCGCCATCATCTCTCGCTCAGGAAACGCGGAAAACCGACCTATCCACGACCTCGACCCTCCAGAATACGCTCTCGGCTGGCACTCCACCTTCTCTTTCATCACGCCGCCCAACTCCTTCGTCCCGAGTACCATCCAGATTCCACAACCCCAGGACCTTGGACGTCCACCGTCACGCTCCCGCGCTCCCTTCCAATCCCAAGTGAACTGAAGGCCCACCGACACGCAGCGTTCAATGCGTACAAAGCGCTCTTTGAATGGGGGTTACTCAACGAACATTTCCTACCATTTACGGGCGGAGCTGGGGGACCGTAGGAGGAAGAGGAGGTGAAGAAGCTTTTACAGGAGGTTGAGAAGAGGAAGGGTATGGTTGGTCTTACGGCTATTCGCGTAGCACGAACCCGCTGATGAACGAAGACACCCAATTCCCTGCTCATTCTACCGGCCTGTTTACACATACGGTTAAAGATACCCTTTCCCGCGACGGAGAGATTGCCGAGTTGACAGTAGCTACTTCAGGTGTGTACCGGGTGGAGCAGCAAGTATTTTATCAAGGCTGTTTAAATGTGCACAAATAAACAAAAGATATCCTTCTGAAAGAGCTTTGAATAATTAAAGTCCATCGTACATTTGTTCTTGGGTGGTGGAAGGGCGCAGCAGTGCCCACCGGATAGAGATGACGCTAAGAGGGGGGGGGGGAGACTTGCTTTGTATCGTCACGTTGCTCTTCCAAGGGTCGAAAGGGAAAAGAAACTAATACGCACCCTTGAGCATACTCATCTCACCCTCGACCTGAATTTCTGGGTCAAGTCTCGAGCGACGGCAGTCGTGACCATTGCTATACTTTGGACTTAGCTGTAAGTGACGAAAACGTCCGATTGACCTGTCGAACAAAGTTAGTTTTGTCTCTTGGAAGTCAAAACAACTCGTACCAAACCCCTTCGACGTCCGGTACATGGGTTTCACCTCCTAGTTTTCCTCGATGTCCGACTTCTAGTGTTGCCCGTGTTACTTCTGCAGCCAGAGCCCGTCATCTGAGAGGGTGAGTCGGAGAGGATAAAGCAAAAAGACCAAACACTCACCGAACAACAATTCCGTTGACAGTATTCTTCAAATCCAGAATTTTGCCTCTAGCATCCACTTCAATCTATTTCAAAAAGTCTTCAAAGGCGACGGCTTTTGTGATTTTTGCAATAGATCGGACTTGCAATCGTCGTTAGCCATGCATACAATATCAAAGAGACGACACACACCTGATTAGTTAAATTGGCAGCCAGCTTGTTTACAACACGGGTAAGTTCCCTCCATGTCTCCTCGACATCAAGCACGAGCACCTGACAACCAAACATTCCTTCATCCTTTGTGAATTGACCCAGCTTGTCGACCGTTCTGTTAATGACATCCTTGAGTTGAACCCGACGACACCGGGTACTGTAATCTTCTGCGACAAGTCTTCACGAGGAACAGCATTACACACTCGGGTGACGGGGTCCTGGGCCTGTGCTTTGAGCAGTTTGAGTCCTTCGGTTGCACTGGGCGAGGACGATTTGGACGAGGAGAGAGGGTCAGAGGCAGCAGAGGTAGAGATTCCAGTCGGGGAAGGATCAAGTTGGTCACAGGCCGCCCAATGATGTGTTGAAGGGAGAGAGATAGGTGGGGGCGGGGCGGTGATGCCTACGCCCTTCTTGGTGGACAAGGTGTTCAAGGAGCAGGCAGGCAGTAGAGGTTGCCATGCGAGTTGTTGGGATCGTGGTATCGAGGGCGTCAAAGCTGGAGCAGCGTTGGCGGGGATCCGGTCCGGGCTGCCATGGGCGCTAGAGGCGTCTGAGCATTCTGCATGCCGGCTACGAGAGGGGTGGAGTGTTATTGTCAGTCAGCCGCTATAATAAACGAGAAAAGGACGTACATCCTCTGAGTCTTTTGCGTTCCTCCTGGAAGCGACACCGTCGCCGTTGTAACCCTTTCTACCAGCACCAAGCCCCTTCTTCGCATGTGTGATCTGAGAGCGCTGAGTTGAGTCAGAGTTGCGGTGGGTGGATTTGGGCGTGGTAAGATGAGGTGCATGGAGGTCGATGGAGAGTTGAGTCCAGGAAATGAGAGTTGCCGGTGGGCGAACATTCGCCCGGGTGGAGTTGACGACTGAAGCGGATCATGAAAGATAGGAAAAATAGGAGAGGTAAAGGAACCATTCTTGGCAAAGATGGATTCAAGTGGTAGAGGGTATGAAAAACGAATGCGGAGGAAGGAGTCGAAACAGCAACAAACCGATAGCCCCCTCATCTAACGCCTCGTCCCCGCTCTCAGTCACATCAGCTGAATAGCTTGCAGCTACCATCCTGCCCCTATGTTCGTCGAAGCATCCAGCTCCAATCCAAACGGGTGAGTGTTTGGGTTTGAGTTGATCTTGGTGGGGAGTATTGGTAAATCTGCAGGCTTCGTCACGACCAGAGGGTAGGAATGTACGTGAAATGTACATAGAGAAGGGGGCGAGGGAAATGAAGGACGAGGAAGAAGGGAAGTGGGAAGGTGGAAAGGGAGAAGAAAGGTAGGAGGGATGGGAGCACGTACGAGAGTTGAAGAGCATTCGAGCACGCTTGATGTCCCCATATCTGGGACGCTCTTGATTTATACATTTCCAAACTTGTCACATAGTCTTTCGGTTCTGTTGACGTCGATAACCCGGGCTTGGAGTGTTTGTCTCGTTTGCGCCTCTTTTATTCGTTCCTTTCCAATTGTGTGTCTGAGTCGTTCGATAAGTCGATTCGTGTCAATGTGCAAAGAAGGAGAGGTAGGGAGAAGGCGAAGGCACCAAGGAAGAGAAGAAGAATAAGGAGTTCGGTTCCGTCAATTCCGGCCAATAGTATGCAATGCGGGAGTCGTCGATTCCCATTTTTCAGCGCAATGTCCGATAATAATTAACCAAATGCTCAGACACTCCAAACGGATGAAACTCGCTATGTTCTATTGATTTTCCGGGCTCTCACTTTTTAGGACTCAACAAGTTGTCGCACAACTGGTCGTCAACGGTCCTTTTTGGTCATTTAGAATAAGCTAAAAAGTTTTCGTCTTTACATTGCCCATATCAGCAGAGTAGCTCACGATGATTACTGCAGACACTCTCGCCCCAGATGATCATATTTCGTATCATGACCAGTCGATCGTCTAACAACTATCCGATGGTCAAGGATGGTGTCATTCTTAGCACCATCAACGTTGCGGCCCACCGAACTGCAGAGTCGTCTTTCTTGAGAAAATCCCATTTCTAGTCTGAGTTTGGGAGGAATTCGGGGGTTGATGAGGAACATGGTAGCACCAGCAACGAGGTTACGATAGCCGGGTCTAGTTGCGATGATTCCATTCGAATCGAGCATACAACTAATACTGAAAGCATAGGAAAAAGAGGGCAAGCAACACATCGTGAAGCTCTTTGTCGTGTACTTACTACATTTAAATTTATCGGTTCACATTGTACTAGCCAACGTCCTTCCCCACCTATGGATCCTTTGCTCGGTTCCATCCGATCCAAGGAATGGAGTAAACGAGTTTGCGCTTGTGTAGGCGTCCCGCCTCCAAGCGCCTGTGCGCCTGGTCTTCCTTTTCTTCCTCTTGGCCTGTTCCGCCGCCTCGAACGGTAGCATATGCCCGCCTGACTACAGCAATCTCTGCTTTCTTTCCCATCCACCCATTTCTAGTGTGTGGGTAGGTCACGGATCCTATCTTCTTCGGCTCTACCCTCTCTACGTACTTACCTGTGCACTCCGCTAATTGGTTCAGTCATAAATTATTTCTTCCCTCAGAGACAGGATTCCAGGACTCCAGTGTCTTAAATTCTCTCTCTGGTCTTTTGGAAGGCTCCCAGCCGGTCTGTGCGCTCTTCCCGACTCACCGCTCGGGGTTGGCTCCCGAGTCAGCGAGACCTTGCTCACCATGTCGGGTGCCGATAATCATCTGAGTAACATGCTGATATAGCATGATCGTGTCTTACCATTATCAGGACCGGGACATCAAATCTCCACTTTGTGGGCAAAAGGACCGGGCCATAATTTTTCTGCATTAAAAGTCCTCAAGCTTGATGAATACTCATCATATGCATGAGGCCCGATTGAAAAAGCCAGAGAAGCCAATCCTGTATACAGCGAGAGCCAACTCAGGAACGTCCAACCTCGCCATCGACTAGTGATGGAGCATGTAGATCAAGCTACGCTTTCAGATTTTGTTCCGTGTGTGGGAGAGCTTCTAATATATGTGAGACAAGCCCTACCATAACCAACCTCCCCAGTACCCGATCACAGATGGAGGCTGACGCAGATATTTCGCTCTCAACTCAACACACGGTATATCAGTTCTCACCACTCCTTGGAATCCTCTCTAATTTCGAGGGTAGAAAAAACGAGACATCGCTACCTCCAAGATAGGAGCGAAAACAGTGACAAAATTTATCGATTTTTCGACGATAAGATAGTGCCTAACGTAGGATACGTCTCCACCGACCTACCTCCCTCTCAGGTTCGAGTATTTCTCTCCTCACGGCCATTAGTCTTTAAGCGACATTCCCTAGCCAGGGGTTGGTTGCATCGTCTTTTCGGGATGAAATGTCCGCCCTGCCACTGAGATGAGATATCGAAGCTTCGTTCGATCTGTCTTCACTAGCGCATTGTCTGCGCAGTTTCGATCGCCGTCCATCTTCACTCCGGGGGCGGGTTGAATGAGACGCATGGAGTCCTCTGATGCTGTTAGACGAACATCCCCACCGGGCCGCTGTTTTGCTGCCTCAAGCTTGATGACCACCGTGACCCCGCTATATCCATCGGAATCGGAGTCCTCCCTCCACCGATTGAAGAAGCTGGAAAAGTCAATCTTGTATTTCGTGAGAGCTCACTCATTTTAACCAATTTGCCATTACATAGGGTCGTCTCTCGAGTCCTTGGATCTCGGAGTGCTATTCCCGCTACCTTAGTAGTGGGTCTTATAGCGCACTCCCATTTACCACTCGCTCCACAAAAATTTTCATGGCAATTTGGAGCATCAACGGCCACCGGCCCGTTTCCAACTTTCCACGTTGGCCTATTTTGTGCGTGTGTGCGGTTGCTGGTCAATGTTTGACCTTCCTGTCTGAGTTGGCCCTGCTCCCAAATGCTACGTCTTTTCGTACTTCTCTCCGTCATGGAACCACTCGTTGATAATCGTCGTGGACTTCACATTGCCCTTTGTCCCTCCTCCCCACTTTCATATTCATCAATCCCCTTTTCCTCTCAACATACTCATTTGTTGAAGGAAAGAGGGTCGTACACAACTTCATACTGGCGAAAAAGCAATGCGCGTCGTGGTGGGGATCGTGATGGGAGTAGCAATAAAACTGGGTGTAGAGCGTTGGAATGTTATATGCTGTTGATGAATACCGAGAAATTGACTGTATGGCGTCAAGGGTAGCGGGCTCTGGCCACTCGTTGCACTGTAGACCCAGCTCGGGGTGATGGTCACACGGTCAAGGGGTGAAAAGGCGCGGTCACCCTGAAAAGTGGTGAAGCCGGGGTGAATTAAATTCTGGTGAGATTCACCTGGTCGTGAGTGGTGATATTATTCACCATGTAAACAGGTGACATTGACTACGCCCCATTTCTCGGCTTACCAATAGGATGGAATCACCCGGAAAAAGGGTCAAAGCAGTGGATATGGGTATCTACTCATCTCGTACATGTACCGACTGCTGTGTAACTCCCGTGCGATCAATAATAGCCCATTTATTCTGTATAGGAACCCGTCCAATCAGACATTGGACACAAGTGATATCAACAACCTCCGTTCGTCCCATTTTCGAGTATACCGGCATCCCGAGTGAATTTTGAGCTTCGATTTCGCATGTTTGAACGACCGCTAGTATGTAGATTGACTCTGAACACAGCTGGGGGTCAAGTTCTTGTGCGGCTGGAAGGCGAACTACCAGAATGTGGCGTAATTGTCCGAAAAAGGCAGTGGGGGTATCGGCATACTCGGGAGCAACACGTCGTCGATTCTCATGGATATCAACCAACTGGTCATACTGGTGGGATGAAGGGAGTTAGCTAAAGAGAGCAATTCAGGGAGTCTATCACACACCCTAATAAATGTGGCATCCCGTCGATCCTCGGAGTTGAAATCCAGGGTTGAGGCCCGCATGTCGTCACCATCTCCAAGTCGCCGCACTCGGGCCCACTGCTCAGCCATGGTCATCGAGAAATACTTGCGAACGATGGATATATTCTTCTCGAAACGAGTAGCCAAGCACGCAGCAATTTTTGGCTCAAGACTTGAAGGAATAGTTGAGGACGGTCGACAGGATGAAGAAGAACACAAGTTGGGTCTATTATGTATTAGTAAAGGGAAAACGAGAAAAAACCAACACTCACAGTCTTTATGTGAGAACGAGTTTGGAATTTCAGCGGTTTTGGGTCGTTTTAGCAACAGAGCACTGAATAGATCATATTTAACCTTAATTTGATTGAGCTGGGATGAGGCGACAACAAAATTATCAAGATTTGCGAAGGGATGGCGACGACTACGGATTGCAGGAAGAAGACGGCCACAGAAGCGTTCTGTTGGGAATGCCCATGAAGTCCAGACTGGGCCAGTCTCAACAATGTTGTCTGGGATGTGAAGGACAGCGTGGATGGTCAATGGACAGATCGGCAGGCGCTCGGGTTTGAATTGATAGTATAGCCTGCAAAGGAAATCATGATCAGAAAGATTGAATTGACGGTATCGTATAGGCACGTACTTTTCGTATTGCAGAACCCAGTTGGGAAATCCATCGCGCAGAGTCTGCACATCCTCCGCTGTCAACTCGAATTGGAGGCAAATCCGAACAAGCTTGACGAGCTCGATAAAATGCTGAAAGTAAATGGGGCGGCGGAATTTGCGAGAGAGAAGAATAGGTCCCAAATACTGGAGCCAAAATGACCACATGTCGGCCGTACTCGATGCCTTCTCGTCGGCAATATTGGCTGGGCTTGCCGCAAAAGCACTTGGGATTGTCCGAGCGGAGGCTGCGGTCGCCGCTCCAATCGCTTCCCATACATGTGGGGCAATCTCGTAGCTGCCTGCGCCTTCATCGATACCCTTGTAGCCTCCGGTCCATAGTAGGATAAGGTTCTTCATGACGTTCTCAAAAATAAGATGCATGAAATCATATGGAAAAGATGAGGGAAAGAAAAGGGAGGATAGAGTCGAGAGGATGGGGATTCCCTTGATGCCATACTGTTTGGCAAGCTTCTCGGACTCCACATTTGTATGCGCGAACTGAACTTCGCGTGCCTGAGCCATAAATCGTTGATGTGTTCGTCGAGGAAGTGAGCCAGGGGTGTAGACTTTGATGGTAGACGTGCTGGTACGAACCAATGGGTGTTTGGACCTATCGAGAGGGACCTAATGAACCGGATTGCGAGAGTCGGGAATACGGAGGCCTGGTATCTCACACATACGACATGGGAGCAAGCCGTTATGTCCTTTGATGCGCATGATCATGCTCATCGCAGGGATATCCCCAAAACAGAGGATAAGATATGCACGTAGCCAAAAGTGTTCAAGGGTGTGCCGATCAAGACACCGGACCCCTTGAGCAAGCTTGAGAAATTCCTCGATCGCTGGCCAGAAAAAGGAATTGAAATCCTTCGGTTTCTTGGGGCCAGGGATGACGCCAATGCAAACGATATGCTGAACCCAGAATCGAATCTCAGGGGGAAGGTTGTAATTGTAAACGAGGAGTGGCCAACACGTCTTTTTGCGGCGTTTGAATGGGCAGAACCCATCGGTTGAGAATCCAAGTGCAATGTCTCGGGGATCGTCGAAAAATTTGTGGGGAAGGCGTTGGTCGTTGATGGTGACGTGCTGCTCTCGCAGCTGCTTGTAGTTTGATCCATCCATAAAATCTTGAATAATACCGTCCTCCGATTTAAATTCTCCCCGATAGCGCATATTCTTCGAAATTTCAGCAGATGGGGATTCGTAGAAGGCTTTGAGGCGGGGGATCATGGGGACGTAGGTAAATCGCTTGCAAGGGCACCCTTGGGAGTCGAAGCGAGGTTCCTGGCAATATGGACAAGCGTCTAGCTCTGCATGGGGACTGACAAAGCAACAGCACGATGCTATGCAGCAGTCGTAAGGGACGGGCTTGAATTGGGCGAGAAACTCGGCACGGGATCTGGTGAGCTTGTAGGATTGGAACGGAGATTCTGGGAAAGCGAACTCCAACTTCTCAAATGTCTCGTCCGACATGTGAGTGTCGATCTTGAGGGCAAAATGGCGCAGGTAGGCGATCTCCTCGTCGGTAATCTCTTCAGCTAAGAAAAGAGGTCAATATTAGACAGGTTGGGTCTCAAGGGATGTTACTCACCTATCTCAGCCATCTCTCGCTCAAACTCCTCGAGCATTTCATCAGACTCAGCATAATACTGATATTGCTCTTCAGCATCAGCAATCTCTTCATCTTCGCCATCCACATCACTGTCCCCACCGACCACCGCTGCCAACAAAACAGGTTCCTCTTCATCGTCCGATTCCACTAAATCCCGTTGGCTATGCAAAGTTGGTTGGACACAATCATCTGAACCAGGTATGGTCCCGTCTGGGCTGGAATAATCGTCAAACAGTTGGGACGGTGGGGATTGCGCGAAGTCAGCCTGCATGAAGGTAGGCTCCTTGGAGGTGCTGGCATTCTCGTGTAACAGGGGCTGAGGCAGGGACAAAGGAGCTTCAGCTGAATCAACTCTGGGGATCTTTCGAGGTCGACCAGTTCTGTGGATGTCTGGACCAGCCAGTCGACCTCCATCCAAGACCTGGGAAGCAAGGATTGTCCGTGGTGCTTGTCCAGTGCGATGTCGTCTGTCGGTACTCCTAGAGACTTTCTTCCCACACCCGCAGCCACAGATTATTCGTTCGCCCAAAGGCATATTGGACAACAGATATTGGAGACGAGATCAGAGGAAAACGCACCAATCGCGAATCAGTCCTGAACCTGGTGAAACGCGAACACGTGAGTCACGAGACACTGCACAAGACTTCGTTGAACGGAAAGGAAATGTTGTTGATTCATCTGCAGCCGACCAACATATAAATCGCGTGATATGTTCGAATTGAAGATCCCGACCCCCACTGTCGAAACATCGCCTGCCCTCTCGGAGCTTGATTCATAGCACCACAGCCCACAGATCCCTGTTCATCTTCTGCCCATCCTCTACTACATCAGCGTCCTCCATGGCACCTAGCAAGACGAAGACGACAACTCCCAGTTCGAGAAACCGCCATACTCGTAGGGGTGACTCAGGATCTGGGGAATCGGCACAGTGAGTAGAAAGCAAGGAGTTATTATTCTGGCAACTCACCTCTTGTGCTCTTGCCTACCAGAGGCCTGGATGATGCCACAGCAGCGTCCATCGCATCTCAGTTAGCTGAGATACAGCAGCTGCGGGGTATGTTTAGTTCAACCTGCTATTACGCACAACGAGAATGCTCATATCTGACTCACCTATTCCTATAACTCCAGCCTTGGTGCAAGAAATGCAGGCTACTGCCAGCGCTGCACAGGCACAGGCCACCCAAGCATTGACGACTCCCCCCACCGGCCGCCCCGGCGCCAGCTGGCCAGACCATTGTCCAGATTCCGCGGCCACAGGGCGACGCAGGAAAGGACTTCAAGATCAAGGACGCAATGGGGTTGGAGGGAGACCTTGTCCTGTATCGAAACATCCAGGTGAGCCAACGTTCATGGTGGTATGGTGGTGGTAGGAAGCGAAGAGACGTTTTCAACTTCCGACCATTTGACGTCTTGCTTCTCACCTCCATGCCGCCCGCTGTCATCGCTTGACACGTCTGACATTTCCATTTTTAGCGTACTGTCAAGCATGCTGCAATCCAGTCTGGCATCAACCTGCACTCGAGATTCAGAGATCTTCCAGTCAATAAACTTGCGAACATCTACAAAAAGGTATGTGTTTACCAAGTGTTCAGAGCCTCAAACTTACCATCACAACGTGCACGGTCAGGTTTGCGATACCCATGATTATGTTGACAAGCGTCGCTTCCCGGCTGATTGGCCCGTCGTCGAGCTGCTGAAACAGTTCCTCAAGAACCACCGCAAACACGATTGCAAGGTGGGCCGGCTTGAGCCTTACAGGAGGGCTCGAGCTCAGCACCAGGCTCCCAACACCAACACCCTCCCTAATATTGATGACGAGGAAGACAGCAACTGACATCCGTCACTGATTTATTCTATTCATTTAGTTCCTTCGTTCTTAACTGACCTTATTTTTGTTTTATAATCTTCATACACCCTGCTAGTTACAATATTCTTGCTCATCTCTAGTTCTATTCGTATTGCTGCTATTTTCCTAGCTTATAACAGCCTGTATTTCACACTACTCCATGGTTTAATTGACCTGATACCCTTCTTTCGGCACTACTGAATGTCACCCAAGAATGGTGTTAAATCGCAAGGTTCATCCGCCTCAATACAGTGAGAATCAGCCCAAAAATCAGCTTAATTATGCCCTGGAAATCGCGTGAACTTCACCCCAATACTAGGCATCTCACAATCACCTGGTCAAGGTGTTTGTTTCCCCCTGTGCTAACCCAGGGGATTACAGTGTGAAATTGGTCAAAAACATGGTGAAACCACCCCAGTTTTCACCTGGTTCCAAGGGGTGAAACTCACCGTTCGACAGGGTGAATCTGACAATTGACTATTGAATTTCGCCCGGAAACCTGCTGCATGTCACTACATATTTGGGTGAACTAAAGGGTGGGGTTCACCCTGTGCGCGTCCCACAGTGGCAATGATCGCGTTGTTCAAGATAACAGAGGAAGTGGGAACGAGGGTCAAGGTTATCACAAGTTGCACATATTATGATACGGTTTCCCTCGAAATAAGGGTCCACCTTGTTTGCTGGTAAGGAAAACTCGAAAGTGGTAGAGGTTACTCGAACGGAGTGACGTTGAATGATTTTACTGGGGTTGATGACTGATTGGTTGTCGGGGAGGACAAGTTCCCCCAACCTGAGCAAGCCAAAGAAGCCAGTCAATAGAATGGCAATGAAAAGTGAGTCATCAAAAGATGACGAATGGGGGGGGGAATGAGGAGACGATGCGTTGTAGGTCGGAGGTAGTTAGGGCTTTCTTGCGCTGGATTTGTTTACCATGTGAGCGGCAGGCGCCTCGCAGTGTTCTAACCACCATTGATGATTTGCGAGCCTCTCGTATGTTTGGAAAGGAGGGCTCAAGGCAGTGGGCTATCCCCGAGAGGTAAGTTGTAACTGATCTTGGATTGATGGACAAAGACATGAAAGAAATATAAAGAGAGAGAGTATTAGGGGTGGGTGCGATGTCGAGAGAGTGGATGGAACAGAATTGGAGGTAAGAGTTAAGAGCAGAAGCATAAGATTTGTCTGTAGAAGTGTCAACTGAGAGAAGCATGAGTCGTTTTCGTTCATCCTCAAGCTTCTCTCGGGACCAGGGCGTCATAAGCCGCCTAGTCCCACTAGGGGCAAAATTCCCATACCTCGGCCTCAGAATCCGAGAACAATCAGTAAACAATGTTAGGCATTTCCTGCGTCAGATTCGTTGATTACTTTCTATCAAATGATTTCAAAAAGTCTCCAGCTTGGGAGACGATGAGTAATTGCGGAATAATTGGTTCGGTGTTCTGCATCTGGGTTTCATGACCACTTAAGGAACACCAAGGCTCGCTGATCAATATGGTCAATGCGTCAGTTTCCGGCGCACTCCGGAACCACCCTGATGTGTTCATAATGGTGCAATCTCAATCGCCAGCCGATGTGCCATACTCAGTTCGTCACTTAGTGATGGACCCTCCTCCCAGACCAGCGACTCTGAAATTACTAGGCTCACAAGAACCGACATTCTTTGACCCTCACCACGACGGTAGGAATTTTCATGTGCGTTTTCTCCGCTTCATGTCCCTCAGTCGCAACTAACTCATCTCGCCTAGCTTAAGGGCATCAACTTCGCGACGCATAACTTACATTCACCTTGGAGATCTCCACTCCCTCCGCAGCAGATACTCTCTTGCCTCCCGTTAGTTGTTGAAGAGTGAGTGAGTATTCGCGACTCGGACGTAAACGGGCTGTTAATCTGGCCGGAGGCATCGTACAGTTGATTTGGGTCGTCGGTCGGACGCTCCCGCGAGTTCCTCATTAATTTCTTCAAGTCCAGCTGTCCTGGAAGCCCTTTCATTCGAGATCCTGAAAGCCTATCGTTGTCAAATCGATGTTCTCCTCCTGAACTCCGAATCACCGTATTGCCCTGATGACTTGGTCATCGACAAGACTGTCTACGAAGCCGCTCACCTCCTATCCACTTTGCAAGACTGGAGAATCGATGTTGCAGAGCAGATAATTGACGCCGTTGTCAAAAATTCCATTCCCACATGGCCGTCTCGCGCAATTGCCAACCTGATCCTCATGAGCTACGGGGCCCTTGCTATGGGCATGCTGCCTGAGACAGCCAAACTAGATCGGTGCGTGATTCAGCCACGTTTTTTTTCCATGCAGTTGTTCACCCGGTTGAATCGCATTGCTCAGAGACAATCTTCGGCCTGGTCATCACAATGGCACATTGATATTTGACCATGTCTACGATTTCTGGTATCAGCTGTTTGGAAGATCTGTCGAAGCAACCCTCGAAAGACATTGCGGGTATCTGAGATCCGATTCCGTCATATCCTATGATTCTCTCTCCCCAGCCGCGATCAGCTTGCAGAAGGCATCGATTCTGATAGCAGTCACTACGCCCTCACAAATAGCAATTGCCGAGGAAATCGTTGCATCCTTGGGATCATTCTCTATGCCTGCCATGGGGATTGCCTATGCTGCAGTTCAGCAGGTTGAGGAGATCCTTCTCTCGGGCACGACCACCTTGGTCAACGTTTTGAAGTGTGAAAGGTTCGATCTTGTACCTGTCTTTGACGACTAGTACTGCGCGCTGATGAACTTGACCTTTGTCCAGGAATTTCATCGCGACGTATCACCCAGCGAGACAAGTGCAGCTCGAATTGGATGTGTACCGTCGTCTTGTCTTGATCTGTGATCTGTTGGCTGAGCAAGGGAGCCCAGATACACTCTCAGAAAACAGTGCAAGTATGGTCAACTTCTCGTAACCTATTGTACTCCTCGGAATCATGTACCCCAATAGCACCGATCATATGCACAATTGCTGACATCATTGAATATAGTTCTATTTCTCTGAATTTGACATTTCCCAAAGAAGAATGCGATGATTAAACCTCCCGTGTCAGTTGTCACCGACTTTGGTTTGACCAGCCTCAATCAACTTCTCCTCAGTGAACCTTTAACTTGCCTCCAGGCATCTCAACTCAAGATGACCGACGCCAATCCAGACATCCATACGACGGAGCACTCCAGGACAGAAGTCATCTCTCTAATCAGGTCGAAGACCAGAAGGCAGATTTGTGGCACCAACAAAGGCATGGAGTATGATGTACATCTTCTTTGTATTATACAGTGTTCGATAGGCACAACTTAATCTTCATTATAGCTCGCAAAGATAGACTTCTCAAGTTTTCTGGGAGAAGATAAGGTTGAGGACATCGACACATCCGGGTAGGCAGGTTTCAGTTTCATATTTGCTCCCAAATGTTGCTCATTTTGTTTGCTCAACGTCCAGTACCAGCATCGGGAAACCACATGAACGAGAGCTCATTCTTCAGGTCGATCAATGCCTGTTGACGGAGAAGATAACAGCCTCTGTATTGAACGCCTATGTCAACCACGAAGATGGCCGTGATCTGGACCTTGACTTCATCAGCGTGTCCAAGGGTCCAAAGGATGTCACTCAGACTTCTAAGCTCGTCGGGAAAGTCAAGTGGCAGGATGATGCTTTCACCAAGTGTTGCACAATCTTAGGGCCGCTCAGCGGGAGGACTCCCTGGCCTACGGATGCCTTAGCGATGCTCATCTTGCGCTTGGTAGGCCTCTCAATTAGCTTTCTACAGTGCGTCCTTCTGCTCCTTTCCCTCCTGTTCAATTAATGCATATCTTTACAGTTCGCATCCCAGAGACCTCGAACATCGAATCCAGTCAATCTTTACGACCTGGTATGCCCCCTTTGCGCCCAAACTAGTTGCATTTTTCGAAGAATTTTGCTCTACCACATCCGACGAGAAGAAAATCTCCAAAGTGACCTTGAAGAAAGCAGGCTATCTCTTGCTTTGCTTGAACCCAGGAGACCCCCTCGCTATCCAGGTCATCAAGAGCTTAGGATCGTTCGACACAAGTCCAGAGGGCATGGCGAACTATGCCAGCGACCTCATTGACGACGTCTCGAAGGAAACGTTCAGGTATCGCACTTATATAATTCCCTCCATATGAATGCTGCGTCTCAACGAGCCGATTTTACTCGCAGATATGACGATGGCATAGGCAGTACTGCACAGCATGGAACAGCCATCAAGGCTGAACCAGCCTCGCTTCGTGTGAGGTTCGCGGACCAGCAGGAATCTCATCTATTGGATCCTTGACAGCCGCTCTCGTTCAGCGCTTCTCCGCCCTCTTCCCTTTCTGCCACCAGCGCAGTAGCAGGTGAAGGTTTGGCTGTTTTGGCGCCAGCGCCTCCTACTCTTCCTCCTACTCCTACTCCTCCTCCTCYKCCWCCACCACCACCACCACCACCACCACCACCACCACTGCTGCTGCTGCTGCCACCGCCACCACCACCACTGCTACGCCTGCTGCCGCCACTACCACTGGTCCGGCGGCCACCGCCACCACCGCTGGTGCTGCGGCTCGCCCCCGCTGYKNCMAAACCCCCCATNNCCCGGCACCCATTCTCTTGCAGGAACTGCTGCTCCTGACCCCCACCACGCTGTCTTTGCGGCCGCCAATGGTAGGTTGAAGAATCTAATACTGTTTTATCTTGCTAATGCAATCGTTATGTAGGCGATCGCTTCTATAGCGTCACCCGAGGCCTTCGTGTTGGTGTCTTTGCGGGCTGGTGAGTTTTTAACTCTCGCTCATGTATTCCCAATCCACCAGACTGATTTACACTTTCTGGAAGGGCTCGTACCTCTCCCTATGTTTCCGGCGTTCCTGGCGCCGCCTTTTCCCGCTTCCATTCCCTCGATGCAGCGCTTCAGGAATATACTGATGCGTATGACAGAGGCCTCGTCAGCTATATTTGATATCGTGCTCGCGTAGTCCTCATGCTTGATCATAGCGCGAGGAGTGTGGCCCTTTTTGTTGTCGTTCCGTTTCCGCGTTCCTACGCCCCCATGTACTTATATCTCTGCTGCTCCAATGTGACTCCTGCCCGTTTTGACCCTATACTGCGTGTGATACAGTGAAAGCCTAAGTAAAGATATCTGCTGTGCTCCTGTTGCAAAGTGGTAGCCATCAGAACTCATAAAAATATGTCTTTTCATGCGGAATTCCGCCAGGAACCCATACCTGAGGCCAGGTTAAGGACTTAGTGAAAATTGCGATTTGACCTTAACCGGCAGAAATGGCGTCGTTTGCAGAGCACATCCCAGATTGATCGCCATTGACATTCTGGGTGAGAGCCGAAGTGCCGAATTTCGGAAACTTCCGATCGCCGCATCTGGCCGGGATCATGGAAAACAAATTGAGCAATTATGGCTGGTGCAGGGTGTAGGAGGGCCAAGTGTGACACCGTTAGATAGGTAGGATCCTATAAAACGTCAGCGAACCCCTCTCTCGGTGTGAGGAGGTTATTTTTCCCGGGGTCACCGAAAGTCCTAAAAGTTGAACAGGGTTGCATACGAATCTCTCGTCGAAATACCGTTCATTCATAAGTCCATTACTAGATCATAAAGGGTGTAGAATTCAACATTGGGTCTTTGTTTTCTGAGACTTCACGACCAATTTGCGCCAAGTTTCATGAGAAATAACCCAGAAATGCCTTGATAATTCGCAAAACATTTTCCAGACGTTGATTCAGTGGACGCTTAAATGGAATCCTATTGGCTGATGGCCTCACAACTTAGAGAAAACCTGGCTACAGCCGTCAGATTCATAGATATTGACAAGTGTTCATGTTTGTGTAATACTCTTATGAAGCCTCGCAGTCGTTCGAGCCACACCCCATCACAATTGGCGTCGTACTAGGTTCCCAAATGTAAAATATTGGTAGGTTTACAGACTCAGAGGACTCAAGCATGAACAATTCAGCGTCAAAGATCTCCCAAACACAGATGAAGATCTTCAGATCCAGGGATTAGACACCGCTTCTCTCCTGGTCACCCGGTCGCATTGCCCAAGGGGAGTTGCAGTACTTATAAGTAGCTGGACGTGCTTGCACAACCCACTCTAACCCTAGCATCCCTTCACTGCTCTCTCTTCACCGTTGTAAAACTCATGTAAGCAACCGCCATTTCTCCCTTCCATTCTACATGTTTGTAACTCCACGCACTCTCAGATCATGGGCTTCCCTTGGACTTCATCTAGTGAGAAGGCGTTTCTAAATGAGACGGCTCGTCAGTGGGTGATCGCCAAGTTCTATGGTGAAGACATGTACCTGTTCTGGACGAGAGTCTGGGACACCTATATGGCCTTGCCGGACGCCGATTTCATTCGTCCGCTTGAGATGACGGACGAGGAATACGCTGTTCGGTGCGACAAACAGCTCCGCGTAAGCCTTTTTTCTGTGTAGTGTTATGTTATGGCGAGAATTGACACTCGTCCCTTCCTGATAGGACATCAAGGCTGCTGTGGCATGGGTAGCTTGGTCCGAATACCCTTCTGGAGTCCGAGACGGCGATATTCTGCCGAGCTGGGTTGAGTATCCAGAGAAGGAGTACACTATAGTCTCTGACAGCGAGGGCGAGGACGATGATATCGACTTGGAGGATGTCGAGATACAGGTTGTAGAGGATACGGAGGAGGACAAGGAGGATGAGGAGGACAAGGAGGATGAGGAGGACAAGGAGGTAGAGATTGTAGAGGATGATGATGAGGAGGTAGAGGTTCTAGAGGATGAGGCGTAGGTATGCTACTGTACTTCGTGTTTTTTCTTGCTCTGTCGCCGTGATACCTCACAAATATCTTGTTTTTGCATCCCACACCGGCGATTCAACCATTTTGGCTCCTATTTACATTCACCAGATTTTCATGCTCACTGCGAATCTCGAAGTTTGCAGGTGGTGGCAAGGATACCCGACTGGTGAATGCCGCCTGTCGCACTTCCTCTGAGGACTAGGAAAGGTGGTGCATCTCATAGCTGAAGTTATGCACCATTCCTGATGAATGGTGCAAGTTATCACTAAGGCTTATCGGAGTTGTGGTGCATTTTACCCTTCCAACGCTAAGGGTGTGCGAAAGGTGGTGTATCTCTAGCCGAAGTTATGCACCATTCATCAGGAATGGTGCAAATTATCACTAAGGTTTATCGGAGTTGTGGTGTACTTTATCCTTCCAACGCTAAGGATGCCCCGCCCTCTCTCGAGTGGTGCAACTTACCGTGACTCGTACACTTAAAGTGCCACGGATTTACTATCCGCTCATTACGCCGCTCGATTATGCATGCAATCTAGATTGAGAATCATGGGAAGAGGTCATTCAATGGTTCAATACTCAGCATTCAGTTTTTACCTCTTCCATTCCACCCATGCCTCCCCCCCCCTTGCCTTGACGCTGCCCAGGAGGAATTTCTCGATCGATTTGTGATTGGTTTCATGTATTGCAATGGAGAGGATGATAGAAGAACACACTTGGAACGCGTGTATCGCATATTCGAACAGCGATATCCATTAAAAAAACTACGGCAGCACGAGAGAGATTGGATTAACTCGTCGGAAGGAGAGAATTCACCGGGTCAGTTCACTTCCTCTCAAGGTTGACTCCAGAGGCTAAGTCCCTAGAGAGTAGGAAATCGAAATTGTGCTGACCCGAAAAACTGGTCAAGCGAACAACGATCTGACCTTTGCCAACAGGTGCATCGGATTGGGTATAGGGGAAACGTTCGGAAGGGTTTTCCGAATTGAGACGAAGGAAGACGGTACGGAGGAGGTCGTAATGCGGGAGACACCCTTAGATCATGGACTGGAATGGTGATAATACGGTTGTTTGCATTGTAGAGTGTTCTAGAAACGAGACAGCTTGGTAAATGCGTATCCCCGATCACTTATGACACAAGCGAATCTTTCGATGCCACCGCCTTTCAAAGCCTCCAGCGCCTCCTGCAACGACATCATGCTGCGGGCTCTAGCCCGTAAACCTTCCCGAGCTATGCAAAGTGACGTCGCGAAGGGTGTCTCCAGCTCCCATTCTTCAACATAAGTGCTGAGGGTCTGCCATCCCATCATCTCCTGATTAAACTTTGCAAGAATTCGAGAAGCCTTCTTCACTAAGGTTTCCGTCCACAGAGTAGCGCGGTGTTCCTCGTCGTCCTTGTGCATGAGTCAGATGCTATAAGCTTGCAATGCTACGATAACATCGTCCACCCTGTCGGAGAGGTCAATTCGGTCGAGCAGCTCCGGCGAGTAAGGAGGGAACGCGTGTAGCTCTTCGAAATGGATGCCTTCCAGGTCGAAAATCTTGCAGTCGAGAACAGCATCCGGATGTAAGAATCGTCGGAATATGGGACTATCTTGGTCAAGTTCCTCTCGGGCTTGTTCTTGAATCTCCCTGGTGAGTTTGGGAACAGCAATGTCCGTCCCTGGGATACATATTCGCTTTTGGTATGCCCTCTTGTTTTGTTGTGACCGCCGCTCAAGATTTCTGAGAGACATCGCTACTCAGTGCCACTCCCTAATTTAAACATAGAGATCTCACTCAGGGAGTTGCGACTGAACCACTCTCTGTTCTCGACGCGCCTGACTTTTGGCTTCTTGAGTAAAGTATATCGTTCTTCTACCCATGGCGATTGAGGTGCCGGCCATTAATCGCAGATACTGCAGAGGTCCTTGGAACAATTTTGCTCAGTGCTAAAGCCTATCCTTAGTACGTGAGCATACTGCAAGGATGATATAAATACCTGCCGGGATGAAGGTGTCTCATCAAACCCTCACCTGAAATGAGCCGCTCTCATCGAGCAAAGAAGAGAAAAGTTCGTGAGTACAGTCCTGTGGGGATTGCTTCGACAATCGCAGGACCCGCCTTGCTGAGCTCCTCATCGGCTATCAATCCCCCAGAACCCCAATCAACTGTTCACACCTCGCGAATCAAACGCTTGGAAGGAGGCGGTTTCAAGGTCACCAACACCATCATCAGTACATCGGAACCAATTCTTGTGTCTCACGAATCAGAAGTACCGCCACTTGTACCATCCGACGAGTCGGACTCGGAGGATCACCTCCCCTGGGCGGAGATCATGGGTTATGGTGCGGAAGCGGACGATTTTCCTTACCGAGTGGGACAAGGCGAACTGCCTTTGGAATTCTTGGCAGACTTAGAGCCAGCCCCTTCTTCTGGTGTAAGTCAGACCTAACAACCCTTGTGGATGCCCACTCATGACTTGCACAGGATCAACCCCTGCACGAATGGTTGGACGTGGTTGATGACTATCTCCGCGCATTCCTTCAACTGGAAGGAAGATGCGGAAGGCAGGCATCAACGTGCCCTTCGTGCGAGACGGATAATGAACCTCGCTATTGCTGTCTTTCATGTGATTCCCCACCGTTGTTATGCCAGGACTGTATTGTCAAAGCCCATCATCAATTGCCATTGCACCGAATTAATGTAAGTTGAACCAGTTATTGGTAGGCTATGACTAATGCCTTTTTGTTTCTTGATCAAGATCTGGAACGGGAAGTTCTTCGAGAAAACTTCGTTGAAGGCTCTTGGTCTCAGAATCCAACTGGGACACCATTGGCCAGCCGAGTGCCCGCACCCCGTCCCCGCCAGAGGCGACGACTTCATGATTATTGATTCCGACCAGATCCATCATGTGGGCCTCGACTTCTGCGGCTGTGGCCAAATAGATGATGCCGAGCATTTGCAGCTCCTTCAGCGCCGGCTCTATCCAGCAACGACGATATTCCCGAAGACCGCTGCAACTTTTCGAGCTCTCGAGTTCTTTGAGTTGCTTCAATATGAATCAAAGCTTACTACTTATGAATTTTATCAAACGATCGAGAGACTCACGGACAATACGGGTCTCCAACTTCCCAACGTATGTTTCGTTAGCGGGTGTCAAACCTCAGCGCTAACCATACTCTCAGAATCGTTACAAAGCTTTACTTCGGATGACCCATCAGTGGAGGCACCTTAAACTTTTGAAGAGATCAGGTCGAGGGTACGGCAATCGGACATCTGCGCAGGAAGCTCAGGAAGCAGAATGTGGAATTCTCTGTCCGGCTTGCCCTCATCCCGACATCAATATGCCTGAAGATTGGGAAAAGGAACCGGAGGAGACACGGTGCGCACTACTTTGTCTCTCGTGACTTATTCGACTAAATCATTCTAGTTATATCCATGCTTTGAACCTTGCGCTGGACGCAAATTTCTGTCTGAAGCGTAAGGACGTGTCAAACGATAAGGCCGATCCAGGTCTCAGTCATGGATATGCGTACTTTGTTGAGGAGAGGAAATTCAAGACTTTTTTGGAGGCGCATATGGATGAGGTTGAACCGAAGAGCACCTGTTCCCGCCATGACGCCGTCAACCTGGCCGACAGTCGCCCAGGTCAGGGCTATTCGGCGTCGGGGGTTGCCACCGTAGAGTGTGCTCGACACAACATGAAGCGACCATGTGGGGTTGGGGACCTGCAACGTGGCGAAAGGTAAGAGTTTCAAAGTCTCGTTGGCTTCTACTTCAATTTTATAACGATTTCCTTTTAGGTACTGCAACATCGATTATCTGGTAAACCAAAGCTTGCTCAACTGTCGACTCAAGACGTTTTACATTTCCTACGACATTGCTTGTCAATGGTCAATTAATTGCTATTCACGCCTGAAAGCGATCAACCCCGATCTGTGCCTGGTTAAGCCAGATACTAAGATTCGTTACATGGTTCCCAAGTTCCACCTTCCGGCCCACATTCCTAAATGCCGAACGCACTACGCCTTCATGCTCACCCCAGGAGCGGGTCTAGGCGATGGTGAAGCTCCGGAACGAGGATGGGGTGATTCAAACCCGCTGGCAACTAGCACCCGTGAAATGGGCCCTGGTACCCGGCGCGATACCCTGGACTACAACTTTGGGGATTACAATTGGAGGAAGATCACCCATCTCGGTAAGTGCGGATGAATTATCCTTGGTCGTCGTTCTCATTCCCTTGTTTTACAGATGCGTATCTGCTTCGTAAATTGACCAACACCACCACCGACCTTCCCGCACAGGTAATCGCCCACGAAGAACTTGAACAAGTCATCGATGAGAAGTTGCTGGAATCTTGGAAAGCAGAGATGGCCGCATGGGAAAAGGATCCGAAACAGCCCAACCCCTACGACTCCAAGTTTGTGATATCGACGCAAGACGCCATTCGCCACCAGCTTGCTGAGGACGAGGCTCGGAGACTCGATGAGGGACAAGACTACTCCATGGACCAGGACACATCGCCAAGCAGCCTGATCGCGATGGGCCTGGACCTGGAGGCTGCTCAGTAAGTCGTCTCCGATGCGTATCTCCACTTTGATTGACATGGAATATTTCAGGCGTGATTTGAAGGTCGAGGGCAAGAAGGTTTGGGAGCACTCCAGGGACTGTCAGCTTGGGCGGTTTAAGTTGAAGTCTAACGCACTTGTTCAGAGGATCGAAGACTATTACCGGAAATTAGTGCTGTACATCCCAGCGACCGTCAATCTCCGAAGGCGTTCTGTGATTTCCAAAACGGTCGCTGCCTACGAACTGTCCCTGTGGCTCCCTTCTCAGATCGGTGATACTATACCTTTCGACCTCGACCTCGCTCGGTTGGAGTTCCGCATGCGCGAAGCCCAGGCACAGGAGGCATTGGCCTCTCTGCGCTCTGCTCTTCAGATGCGAGCGACCTTCTATGATTCCAAAGACCGGTGGGTCCGAGGGCAACGAGCCAACACTCGGGCTAAACAGGCCATTGAGTCCGCCCAGAACAACATCAACAATACCAGAGATGAGTATCGAGCCGCTCGGCAAGCTCTAATCTCACTCTCCGCCTTGCTATCAAAGCCTATGGATACGTCACTCCTGCCACTGAAAGATTCCGATATACGTTCGATGGTTTCGAAGGAGACGGATCGAGAAGGTGCAGAGCGGGTTTTTGCCCTGAGTAAGGCACTGAGGCCGCTGGCTGAGGAGGACATCCGTCCTATCCACGAAGCTGCCCCTGGGACGGAGGGCATTACTGGGGAGACGAGGAAGACTTTGTCGTGGATATGGCTCCAGGGTCAGATCACTGAGGGCGGGGACTCGCATAATGATGACGGTATGATCCTTCTGTCTGTAGCATGACATAAACACTGATGTATGTCCTTCCCAGCTATCCGAATTGAGTGGGCCAAATCGAGGTCCCGAGCCGCGCGATATGGCGAAGAAGTCAAGATCGTCAACGAAGAGATGAACAGATCTATCCGTTTCCTCTCCTGGAAAAAGTCTCAGTGGCTCAAGAAGAGCGATGATACGGACATTCAAGGCTTGGATCCCCAGATTATTGAAGGTATGAAGGCCTATGCTGAAAGACAGGCAGATCTTTATCGTCGCATGGGGGAGTCCTTCCAGGAACAGTGGAAGAAGGCTCCAGATATGATTCAAGAGGCTTATAAAATGGTCGACTCCCCGGATCTATGGTACAAGCTGAAAGAGGAGGATGAGGCTGAGAGGGAGCGCGCGAGACTCAGGCGTTTGGCGGCAAGGTCCAAGCTCTAGTAATCATTGCTTCTTGATGTTTGTGATTTGTAGCTATGAATGAGATTGTTAATTTGCCATTACACCCGCCCCTTCACCGCTATCTCTGGTGCATCTGTCTGCCGGTGCACCCACTCTTCAATATGTCTAGTGCACTTGTCTCGTCTATTTGCACCACTCCATAGCGAGGTCTGGTGCACTTGTCTCGTCGATTTGCACCATCCCTCTCGTTGTTATGCACCGCTCTGTACTCTGGTCTGGTGCATCCCTCTCGTTGATCTGCATCACTCCATTGCGAAGTCTGGCGCACCTGTCTCGTTGATATGCACCACTCGATAGTGAGGTCTGGTGCATCTGGCTCGTTGATATGCACCATCCCTCTCGTTGACATGCACCACTCGATAGCGAGGTCTGGTACACCCGGTCCATTGATTTGCACCATCCCTCTCATTGATATGCACCACTCAGTAACGAGGTCTGGTGCATCCGTCTGGTTGATTTGCACCACTCCATACCGTGGTCTGGTGCATCCGTCTGGTTGATTTGCACCACTCCATACCGTGGTCTGGTGCATCCGTCTGGTTGATTTGTACCACTCCATACCGTGATCTGGTGCATCCGTCTGGTTGATTTGCACCACTCCATACCGTGGTCTGATGTATCTTTACCGTTAGCTTTCCTTGGTTCTGGTGCATCCTTTACTAGGTAGGTAGGTAGCAACGCCACAAGGTATGATTATCGCATTGTCTATTGTTGTCAATTTGACAAATGGGCGCATTGGAATCGTGCTCTGTAACAGGTAACACAACCAGGAAGCGGGCGTTTGCTCGTATCCATTTTGGCTTATGGAATCATGGGAAACTACGTTGCCGAGTAGGTGTGAGGGATGAGCGAGCAAAATGGCGGACTGGCTGAAAACCCATTTAGGCGACATTTGAATTTAGGAAAAAACATATCTCAAAAATATTGATTGACTATAATGATTGACAGGTTCTCCCTGTAATGATCGACTGAGAAGCTCCCAGACAGATACCCATCGCCAGTTGCACCGTGATGAAGATCAAGATCTATATCTGCTCTGCCTGCCGTCCCAAAGCGTACTCGAGGCGGGGGCGCAGGGTCGGGTCACTACCTGTGATAATGGGTGACGGTTTGTGACGGTTTGTGATCAGGTGTGACCCTCCCGACGCGGGGTACAGGTGATACTAATGCCTCGTAGGGGAGGTGCAATTGTCGTGAAAGGCTAGTGTATTTGACAAGGGGGAGTGGTGCATATGTACGGATAGCTAGTACAGGGGACCCCACACGCTAGTTACCCTCAAAACTGCACCTGCAGTTCAACGCTAGTTACCCTTGTTTCCTGCACCAGTCCTCCTGCCACTGGTGCAGCTTTATGGTAGAATACGCACGTTTCCCGACCGATGCTGTTGGACACAGCGCTCGGTGGACGATATTTTTCTCTGACACAGTGTGCTCTCACTTGCAACGCCACAAAGTGCTGTCACATGTGCTTACAGTGGAGTCTATTTTGGTAGGAAGGCGCCAGGGTGAACACACTCATCAAAACCTTCGAAGGGGCGCGTGCCATATCTGGAGATGTCCATGGCACCTACCTTGTCGTCAAGAGCGACGACAACGACAGAGCCTGTGATGTACAAGCGGATGATCTTCATGTACTTTGCAGCTACCTAAGTAACAATAGACCCACTTCAGCCAATTCTCCGTTCACGATTTTTGTTTAGCTGTGGAATGTACAAACAAGGCTATTCCAAATTCAGTGGGCTGCGTTCTCAACTATCAACGGTGCTGTCAATTCCCCAACTAAATTTGGTTTAGCTTTATTTGTACGGCTCCACAACTAAACAAAAATTCCTGGATGGCGATTTCAGCGAACTGGGTCTATCGTTACTTAGGTAGCTGTGAGACCTGGTGGTACAGTGAGTGCCTACAGCCACTCCATTGTTCTAGATCACGAATGCTCCACGCAGTTCTTTGGTAGCGAGTCAGACAGAGGCCGATCGCACCCTCGATTCCTTGCAAAACGCGGTTCATTTTCAATAGCAACCTCCTATTCTATGTAAACACCATTTTTTTAATTGAGTTTTTCCGTTGCGATGCGTATATAACTGAGTACAGTGAGAGCCGCCATCGTTCACAATCGTAATGACCGACTCTCCATCGGTAGCCCGGGCGACCCAGACCCTGACGTTAGCCCCATTGACCAGTCTGCCCGTGTTTCTGGATCCCAGTTTAGCCAACGATTTGACAACTTGGGAAGACATTGCTCAACTGAGCCGGGCGCTGGGTTTCATAACGAGAATCTCTCGGGCCTTCCACGATTACGAATCCTTGCCAAACACGTCCGTTGTGTATGCAATACCGGAGTTGCGCACAACCTTTCTACGCTACTGTGATCATTCCACAGTCATGGCGGTTTCCCGAGGGATCGGGATGGGAGGGCCAGCGCTCAATCGGAAATTCGTCGTCGTATCCGGATCATCGTTACACCTTTCGTCCCCGCCGAGCGTTTTGACGCTTTTGTCAATATGCTCAACGAAACCGGCGCAATCATCGTTGGATCCGTTGCTCGCCGCCTGTTGAACTTTAACTGTATTTTTATTGAAGACCTGGAAGGTGCGCATCGCTGTAGACCCTCAGGGACCCATTGCTTAACAGATTCTTATAGGTTCCCAGCTAATGCGCTTCACGTCAATGGCTAATCTCAATCTCATTGCACCAAAGGGACAACACCGTCACTGCCAGGCGTGGTTCACGGATGAGGGATACAGCTCTTGGAGCAGTGCTACCGGTGGAAGGCCTCATGATGCATATCGAAGCGTGGCAGCCACGTTCGTTGAAGGCTCAAGGTCGCAGTTGGGTGGCGGCAAAGTACGTTCTATTTCCCCAGATGACGCTGCTTCTAACGTCTTTGTTCTCAGAGGAGTGTTGTGACGATCACACAAGCAACCGGGACGGTGATGCCTGTTTTGCTGGCGTCTAATTATACGGCCCAGATGAATGCAATTTCTTCAAGCACGGTTTACTGTTTCTACCCAAATCTCTGCTACAGCGCTGTCAGTCTGGTGTCCGACCTTGCACGCCACGTCATGCCTGTACGTGATGGCGTACCATTCAAAATACGCACGTACAACTTGGGATGGAACACCCGCTGTGGCGCAATCTGTCCTTCTCAGTACAGAAAGACCCGCAAAGACAAAGGTGTAGCGAGCTTTAGGTGGAATTCTTCAGCGTTGGTACCACTGTCGCGTCATTCCCGAACTGACTACTTGCTGGCGGAGACGGTGTGCAAGTGGCGTTTTGCAAAATATTGCCGGAACAAGATGTGTTCTCATTACTCTCCGGATCTGTGTCGAAGTAGAATGTCGTAAATAGTTTTTGACCCTGCGGCCCAATTCAAAGCATCACTCCAATGTCCGGAACCGCGTCCAAACCCACAATCCCAGCTAGTGAAGTGAAAGGGTGAATGGTGTGTGATCACGAAGCGTCGTGCTCAAATGAAGAAAGGTTAAATTTACTATGACGACGATAGGACCCTCGATATCACTTTGTACGTGTAACTTGTTATCGGTCCGGTGTTATTAGTGGCAGGTGAGGTTCGATGAGTTGTTCGGTAAAAAGTTACGACTGCTTGTAACACGACTTCTGAACACTAATGCGCTAGGAATGTTACAGACGGAGCTCTCAAGGGATTGTATAGCAGGGTAGAGCAGGATATAGCTTTAAATCTGATATCGCATCTTGCTCACCTTGTCTTAATTGTCAAGAGAACAGCATCGGGGGAGAATTACAAGGTCACCGTAATGGGTTGTTCAAAAGAAACCAGGTGGCAAGACCGCACGGCGTCAAAATGCCTCGGAGACATGCCGCGCGCAGCGACGGCCCACTTCCCAATGTACAATGTACCCGAGTCAAAATGCCTCGGAATCCATCGCGTGCGCCATATTATTTGGGACAACTCTACGGATACTTGAAACACGTGTATCATTTTCTTACATCTAAATAAAGCCATTTCGTCCAGGAGACAACGATCGTGCACTCGGATGCCCAATGCGGAGAAATCCAGAGAGCGAGGTGGAGTTGAAAACGAGGTGAGCGCTGACCTGGTGGGATCCGAGAGACGACCCAGACCAAGAGGCTGGCACTCTTTGAGATCGAGTGTTCAGATGGGCAGAGGACGTTCCTATCCCGTTGGACGAAGCCAAGGACTATCGGTTTGAATTGATGGACGACAGGAAGAGCCTCGTCTAATATCACTCATGGGTATGATCGAGTGATGCAAGTATTAGTCTTGTTTCCACGGACATTGAGACCTGAAGGCACCCAGAAGAGTAACAATACCATCATACAGTGGAGCTACTCGACGGTTTCTACACTGAATATTGTCTACAGCTAAGCTTGGGTTCTGAAGAGGCTGTACTTTAAAAACATAAAAACATAGCAGCTTGACCGCAATAAATAGATATATGGCATGAATGCATGACGGACCGAGTACCTAGCGAAGTGTAGTGCCTGTAACTTCCTGACAAAAGAAGAGAGAGAAAAAGAATAGTCCTAGTGGTAGCCTACCAAAAATGCAAAGACGTGATCACGACGAAGTGCATTCAATACCGAAAAAGGTCATCAAGCGCCAAAATTTCTCAGGGCAACCGCCCTCCCTCGCAAACCAACACCAACCCCCGGGGTATGGCTAAGAAGCGGATTCAGGGGCCGACAATCGGCCCACCTCTTCCTTCAGCAGCTCGATACGTGGTAGATCTTCTTGTCGCCCCGTCGCATCGAAATGTATCTGGAGTAGATTAGTTAGATGGTCAAGGGTTTCGACCCGATGCTTGTGTCCAACGGGATGATAAGAGTCAAGAAGTTCCTCGCAGTGCGCTATTGCCTCTTGAAGGTGTGAAAGAGCGTGGGTCTCTTTGAACATATCCATAAGGGATATGGAAAGGCTCCAGAGCGAGCCTGAACGAGCTGGATGAGGGGATGGTCGAAGTGCGAGTGCTTCTCGATACAGAGACGTAGCCTCCTTGAGGTCAGCCATGGTTCCCATACGCTGATAGCGATCCGAGAGAGAGTTGCCAAGATTGTTGAGTGACAACGAGCGATCTGGATGAGTTGATCGAAGTTCGAGCGCTTCTCGATACAGGGAGATGGCCTCCTCGAGGTCAGCCATGGTTCCCATACGCCGATAGCGATCCAGGAGTGAGCTGCCAAGATTGTCGAGTGACGACGAGCTCKKGGGANTGAGGAGGTGGTCGAAGTTCGAGCGCTTCTCGATCCAGGGAAATGGCCTTCTCGAGATCAGCCATGGTTCCCGTGAGCCGATAGCGATCCAGGAGCGAGATGCCAAGATTGTTGAGTATCATTGGGCGATCTGGATGGTTCGACGGTAGAAGTTTGATCGCCTTACGATACAGGGGGATGGCCTCCTCGCGGCCACCCATCCTTGCTATGAGCAGATCGCGATTGGAGAGTGCGCCAGCAAGGCTGTCGAGTGAGATCCAGCAATCTTCATCAGGCGATGGTCGGAGCAAAAGCCCTTTACGATGCAGGGAAATCGCCTCTTCGAAATCCTTGAGGGACGCTCTATACCTGGCACGACCATGAAATGCATTGGCCAGTGCATCAACCATGTCGGGGCTACCTGGGTGAAGTTCGAGTGTCTCACGACCCAAGCAGATGGCTAAATCCCACTCCGGTCGCTTAGCAAACTGTTCTCCTCTGTCCGAGTGTTTGACCTTATATCTACGAGCATAAGAGACAGCCGGTGTACATTCACTCAGGTGAATGGCCACGCCGGGCCTCCGTCGATAAAGCTCGAGTTCGCACTCGAACGAGCGAAGGTAGAGGCGGATGTGATGACGCGGATGTGCGAAGAATCGGCCTGATCGACTGAGTGTGGTAAGAAAGTCGCGAAGGGAGGTATGGCAGAGTGTGACTGGTATATCATCTGTCCCAGGAACCTGAATGATTGCTTGCAAGTTCACCAGTGCATTGACTACCTCATAGGTGCTGATTCCAAGGAGTTCTGCAATCCCCGAGGTCGGTAGTGGTGCCTCGAGAAGGGCGATGGTTGAGATAATGTCAAGGAAATGGGGGATATGTTCGGAGCGTGCTAATACTTGCGCGTAGAGTCCGTCGAGATCAGGATTCATTTTGAGGGTCAGGGGAAGACGATCCATGGGGGGTCGTTGGGTGGGTTTTCGAGGTGTTGGATCCCATAATGAATTTGAACACTGCCGATGCGAATATGAACGATCTACCAATATGTTCAACCAGCTTCTGCTTCTCACTGGGAGTCGGCCAATCTCCATGTTCCCGCACGTATGCTTGGATGACAGGGTTTCGCCTCCTTGCGTCCTGGAAAAGGACATTGAGGAAAGCGGTAATATCGTCGTCCGAACAATGATCCACAAGGTCGTCCAAACGAACTCCTGGAACATCCAGCCGCGATCGGATGTGCTGTTCCACTCTGCTCGCGATGAAAATGCGAAGAGGAATGAACGGGTTTTCTTCGAAGAAGGCGAGCATGCCGTCGATAAGGTCCTCGACTTCGTCTTTGTCTTCGCACTCATCCAGGCCGTCGATGACTATGAGGAATGGGTGACCTGCTAGCGATCCAACTGGACCACGTCGCGCAGCGGCTTTCAAAGGCCCGTAAATTAGACGCTGCATTTGCATTGCCACAGAAGTACTGGGCACCGGGAAGTTCTTCAAACCTGGGCTCGCAGTTACAGCAGCCCGGACGAATGGTGCAGTTTCTGGAACAGCGGCTGCCATTTGATCTGCCAGAGTTGTCGCAAGCCTCCATATCTTGCTCCTATCTCCTGCGTTTCGGAAGAAAAAGAAGCTCGCCACTGGCCTGCCCCCCNAATTCGGACTTTCTGCAGATCTCCTGCGATATGGCTGACTTGCCGCATCCAACGTATCCGTGCATCCAACAAATGTGAGGTTCCCCATCAACTAGGATGCAACTGCTCGCCCAAGCGCCCACTTTTCGGACCACCTCGAGTCGCGTTCCTGGCATACAAGCAGAATCTGGAGGCGATCGTTTCCGGTCTCGAGTGTGGGACGCATCTTCTATGGGCTGAAGGAGCTCGCATATACCTAAAGATTCACTGATCACCATCTGCCATAACAAACAAAGAAATCGATAGCCTTCGAGGACTACTCACTCTTCCGCTCAGCGCTAACATTGATACTATATTGATGGAGGCTTCCTTCGACCTGGTATGCGGCTAGATGGTCGATGCGCCCATGTTGAGACCCTTGAAAAAAGCTCATGGGTGAATCTAACGTCAACCCGGTTTGTCAGATCCATGGAGAAAGACGAGCACTGTGCGGAACGGCCGTACTCACTCCGCTATCTGTGATCTGGGTAGTGGTAGATGACCTTTCACTTTCTTCGCGCCGATGCGTTAGGGGCTCTAACGATGTTGGCTAGAGGGAGCAGAGCTAGCCTGCAAGAGGGGGCCGAAGAGATGGATGTGAGAGTAAAGCAAGAGGGAAAGAGTGTCACACTTCACAGCCTTGTGGACACTCCTTTAAGGACCACTCACAGTCTTACATGTATCCGCCTTGGCCCACCATAAGCGCCCAAAAAGATCTGGGACGATTCAAAGGATCGAAGCGCTCAGCCGCCTCGTGGCAAGACGGCACTGCCTTTTGTTGTTGAACGTTAACGTTGACCTCCTGGGAACGCGATAACGACAAGTAGCGCGGCTCTGCTGCCAAGCCCGCTACTCTGATGCTCCTTTTGAAAATGTTACACGGTAAAGACTCGAAAGCTACACATTTACAATCACAATTCAATCAAGAGAATACACATCGTCCTCCAAACCGTCTGCTAATCCATTCTGTCAGTATTGGTGATTTAAATTTCCTTATAAGAGGAATGACACCGATATTTGGCCTTTGATTTGGTCTAGATCTTCTCCTAGTCTGTAGCCCCGATCTTCTGCTTGCAGAATCACCGAAGGTGAACATAAGGAACCAGAAAGGTAGTATACAGAGAAGAAGAGCAGTGAAATTCAAAAATGGGCGGGCGGTGCTAGACCAACATGAAGCATTTCCGGCAGGAATCGTTTTTTCTTATGCCTCCATCATAGTTTCTCACTGGGATCGATAATCGTCGACTCACTCAGGATGAGACTCACGTGGGGGCCCGCCGATTTCGTTATGAGGCCTCGAGGACAAGATCCTGACGCCTGTTTCATGGAACCCTCCGGTTTTGTCGACTGTGCTGGACATTGGAAGCACCGTTTTGTGGGTTTCACTTACACGACGAGACCACGCTGCAAGTCGTGTTGATAAGTCACCCCCTTTCTACAATGCCCGAACTGTGACTGTCACTTTCCAATCCTCGAATGCCTGCGACCAGATTTCCAGCCCATCCGCGTTCAAGTATACCCCAGGACTCTCTCACTGGAAGCGAATCCACGTGGGCCGCGCAATTTGACCTTCGGCCTCTGCATGAGCCCCGAGACTCCTGCATGGAGGCTCGGGGCCTCGTTACCAATGACGAAGCTCTCTCGACCCAGCCTCCTGTGGGCTCAGCGACCGCTTGTAAAGCCACCCATGATCCTCAGACAGCCTTGACTGAAGCCGAACATCCTCCACCTGAGTACCAGCTCTTTCCGCTCAAAGGAGTCGCTCCTCCGTCTCCTGCGCCTAAGCTTCAAACCTCCATGAGTGAAGGAAAGGCTCCTCCCCGTCTCCCACCTAGATCCCGAGCCTCCAGCCGCTCCTACCTTTCGCATGCATTCCAAGCCCCCNACGACCTTCAGAAGAACTCTTTCATGGTCCCCTCCGCCTAGCCCCCAAGCCTGCGCGACAGAAGCGAAAGCTCCTTCGTCTATGTTCCGAGCCTCCACGACCGACAAAGGTACTCTATCTCCTCAGATTAGGTCGCAAGCCTCTGTGACCGAAGGGAAAACTCCTCGCCCACCTCTCTCTACACCACAATTTCCTGTAAACGCAGGAAAAACTCCTCCACCTCCCTCATCTGGACCCCAAGCGTCCGAAGGAGAAGGTACTCCGTCGTCCCAAGCCTTGAAGACCGATGGAAAGGCCCGGCACCCTCATCCGTTTCCTCCACATGGGTCCCAAAGCGCCGAAGGAGAAGTGACACCATCTCCACCGCCGTCCCAAGCCTCYTCGACRGATGGAAWGGTCCAACACCCTCATCCACCTCCACATAAGTCCCAAGGAGAAGGAGTCGGAGGAGAAGGTACACCGTCTCCACCGCCGTCCCAAGCCTCGAAGACCGATGGAAAGACCCGGCACCTTCATTCGCCCCCTCCACATAGGTCGCAGGTCGCAGAAGGAGAAGGTATTCCGTCTCCGGTGCCGTTCCAAGCCCCCACGACGGATGAAAAGGTTACCCACTTTCCTCCACCTCCTTCACATGGGTCCCAAGCAGTCGAAGACGATAGTACTCGGTCTCCACAGTCGTCTCAAACCTCCATCACCGAAAGAAATGCTTATCTGCTTCAACATTACAATTTCTCGACATCGGATCCATCAAGCTCGGCCAAGACTTCGCCCTTGAACCCTCAGCCAGTGACCCACAAACACAAGTCGCGATCTTCGAAAAAGACATCCCCATTTCTCAAGACCGACGTTATTCTTCTGTACGTTCTACCACTCTTCCTACAAACTTGAGTACCTACTTACAGGCTTGGTAGAATTACGGGCTTAGTAGGGTCCGGAAGGAGTACTGTACGCTATAAATCTACTTCAACGCCGTTGGGTGCTCATCTTTTCCTAGTTCATCAATTCGTTACTACCCCAGTCCGCACCAAAGATGTCCGTCGGGGAAGATTGGTCAGTCTCAGTTTGCACAAAAGAAGTCCAATACTCGATTGTCGAGCTGGAGGACGTTCCGCAATGCCAAAAGGGTTACCGCCTCATACTCGTGGACACGCCAGGATTCAACGACCCAGACAAGTTGGACATCGTTGTTCTCCAAGAAATTTTGAAATGGCTTGGACAATCGTAAGCAATCATTAGCTGCTAGTTTCCTGCTCTAACTCATCTGCCAGATTTCCTAAAGGAAAATATCGCGGAGGAGTCATCTACCTCCATGATCTAACCGATCCTCGATATCAAGGGGTCGGACAGTCGGATTTGAAACCCCTGGACGGCGTCCGGAAGGGGGGCTGGTATTCCCAGCTAGCCATCGTCACCACCAAATGGAATCGCCTCGATTCAGAGGAAGGCCAGCAGCGACATCGTTTATTGAGCGAGCGCTGGGCTCGTGCCTTGGGTAGCGATCCAGAGATTGGGAAGTACACCAAAGTCGAAGATGCATGGGCAGTTGTCAATAAATTCCTGCCGAAGCTTGAGTCGAATGAGATCGACATCAGAAAGGAAGTTACTGGGATAAATCGCCGCCAGTTTCAGAAAAGCGCATTGTCCATAGTCATGCGAATGCTTAACGGTCTGGCCGGGATTAAACGTCGGAGGTGACCCTCGATTATGAACATCGATCTGTACTATTTAACATGTAACCCGTCTTGAGTCCACGGAGTTGGATATTAAATTGCTGCAACCCGGTCATATACTACCCGACCAGTGCCACTACTGGAATGCCACATCGGCAATGCGACGCAAGGAGTTGGTGTCTGATATAAATGTGAATGATCGCCTGAACCAATTTATGGAATAATATGCGATCTGTTGCCTGACTCAAGGTTACCGATCATCTGTTCAATCCGGGTAAAGGTCAAGATCCCCTTTTTTGTGTTGTGGAACTTGAGGAGAACTAACGAGGTTTGGTTGTAGAAGTTTTGGCAGGTGGTTGTGCTTGCTTATGCTTGAAACAAAGGGCCAGCTTCTAACTCCACGCGCGAAACCCTTTCCAGCTTAACGGCTTAGCGCTCATTGAACCATGTTTCTACTTGCGGACGACATGACAAGACTGCGATAAGGCCAGAGTCCAGGACTGCCCGAAAGGGTCATTGTATCACACTTCGGAATGGGATGAATTGTGACGGTCAAGTCCGGTACTCTGTGCGCAAGTCCGTGCGCAAGTCAAGCTCTGGATCGTTGGAGCATATTTCCTAGCTAGCTCTTTGTGGCTTTCCTCCTCGAATCAACCCGCTTACATTTTGCCCCCAGCCCCACCGTCGTCCCTCGTTCGTAAGCCTGTTTTCCATCCCTGAACACTAGGCTGCCCGTGACATGGATCGCCTCTGGATCCTTCGCCCAACAGGCGTCTTGGATCGTGTGACCTTATAGCCTCCATCGATATCAATGCCAGCGTTAGCGTTGTTGCTCTCTCACAGCTACCACCATCATCATGTCCAATGTCTCGTATTTTGGGAATGCGAACAATGTCGTGGCAAGAAAGCTGACTTTCAATACCTACGTGTCGGATGGTGATGGTCAGTAACTCTTAAACGGGTTGTGCAAGGAGAGCTGAAGAAACTGATGAACTTCATATTAGCCCTTCAATTTTTGTACAATCACTCTGCAACAGGAGCTATACACGACTCGGACGAGCGGTTCCCTCCCCCAGTGTGCCACCCTGGAACCCGCCAGGCTGTTGTCGGCCGCATCGCAGCCTGGTATGGATACTTAACGCTACCTAAGAAGCGGATTATGTGGGTCCACGCACCAGCAGGATATGGCAAGACTGCCGTTGCAGGAACGGTGTCAAAGGTATTAGAAGAGCAAGAAGGCCTAGATTTCTGTCCTCTGGGGGCTACGTTCTTTTTNCTGGAGGTCATCTCCAGAGCGGAACAGCCCCTCATGCTTCATCATCACCATTGCGTACCAGCTCGCCACGTCGATCCCCGAGCTGAAGCCCCATATCGAAAATGCAGTCAAACAGAATCCAATGATTCTCAAGAAGGCTCTCGAAGCTCAGCTGGTCAAGCTGATCGTTGAGCCTTTCAAGGCCCTCGGCCAGTATGTCGAGGAAATGCCAAACCGATTGATCATCGTTGACGGCCTCGACGAGTGTATCAACTCGAACCGGGAGTCCCGAGTCGCGAAAAAGTACGCAGAAGACCAGGAAAAGGTTCAAGTCAGGGTCCTTGACCTCATTTACGCCCTCCAATCCTATCGGCTTCCCCTCTCTTTTCTCATCCTCAGCAGGCCAGAGCCATGGATCAAGCAACACATAGAGTCAAACCCATTCAAGGATTTCGTCGAGATTGTAGACCTCTACGAAGTCGGGGATCATATGAAGGACGTAGAGACATACATACGGGCAGAGCTATCTCGTATCGCAGCGACCATCGACCACCCATCAAATGACGGAGATGTGGAGTGGCCTGGAGAGAGCCTTGTGCAGAAGTTTATTGTGAAGACCGATGGCCACATGCTGTATGCCTCGACGGTTCTTGGCCACATCGACGACCCGTACGATGACCCCAGGACCCGTCTCGATAACATTCTCAACCATTCGAAGCCAAGCTCTGACCTAGCACACTCGACACCTTTCTCATCCCTCTATCAGCTTTACAGGCAGGTTTTGCAATCCTGTCCTGAAAGCAGCCACCCTCTCATCATTGAGGTCCTTGAAGATCTTGTGGTCACACGATATCTACTACGGGACGATACAAATATCCCCCGCGCTCTTGCCATCCTGGATCCCCTTTCTGGTCGAGCAGCTGGTAGTGGAGTTAGAGCCCTTCGAGGCCTCCACGCAGTGCTCCGTCTACACACCACAAGCCCCTCCGGACCGCCGGAGTGGTTCATTCATTCCTCATTCATCACATTCCTGCAGACCCCCCAGCTCTCACTGGAGTTCACCATCGATGAGACAAAGGCATACAGGCGACTACTATGGGGGTGTCTGAACGCAATGTCCAACGTTACACTGCAAACTGTGTGCGAAGATCATCATCGCTTTGCTCTGAATGAATGGGCATGGTTTTGGCGTCTCTCATGGGCCTCCGAGAATAAACCATTCGCTGAAGGCAAATATTTCTCAATGCTCAGGAAGCTGCTAGAAAGCGACTTTGAGGCTTGTTTTTTCAAAGCATTCACTTCCCACGAACGCGGCCAATTCAGAAGCTCCCATGCTCCCGAATCTCTTTACAACCCAGGTCCCAATAATTGCATTGTCCCCACATCGGCCAGATATGTTTACGACTCCGATTCTCTCGTGCGACAGGCCGTGTCGCGCCTTCATACATCGGCGGAAGATGTTCTTGTTTTCCTGATATCTCAACCATCGCCAACCGACCGTGCCTACGTACTGGATGCGATTTTTGTCGTAAATTTGTCGTGTTACTTGACGGAATTCACCCGGTGGGCAGAGGGGGTGAAGGACTGGGAATCCAACAAGGTCCTTCAGGCTTTGAAGAAATTCCGGCGCGAGAAGCAGAAGCCCTTCAACTTGCTAGCTAACAGTATCAAGAGGTTATGGCTGGAGCATCCAGCAGTTGACAAAGTCGTGGATTACATTTGTCAGGACGCCGTTTGCTAGTCGATGATGAATTTACATGTAATGCCAGAACACATTAAAATGGGACATTTGGTATGATCTGAACATTTCGCGTATATTCTGGGCCGTGGGTCGCATGGGTCGACAGCAACATGGAACTCAAGCTGGCCAATTAGCGGATAGAGACGGGTTACTCACCGGACAGTACTGATCAAAGTGTTCGACGACGACGACGACGACTAGTAGTGCCTATGGATAATCGAATAATTGACAAAGTTGACGATTGATCGACTAGTAGTACATAAACTAAAAATTACATCTGAGCAAGAAAAAAAAAANTCCGTGCGGGGGTATGCATATGCTAAAAGTCTGTGGGTTGCATGCATGAATATCAGTTGAATGATGGATGATGGATGCGGTCAATAGTGGGTTAGCTTCAAGCACCTAATCCGCAATCAAGCCTGCGCCTCGATCCCCTTGGCCGCATGGCTCTCCATCCCATCCGGCAGGCCGGAGCTAAAAGCACGGGTACCAGCAGGGCCCAAGTCGATCAACGCCCTTTCGATCGTCGTCGGCGCACTGAACATTCCGTCCCTCAGAGAGGCCTCTGAAACGTCAACCTCCTTCACACCCTCGCTCATTCCCAGCCCGACACCTTCGAGGCCCTCCAA